>JAQQSW010024154.1:0-10141 GCA_028646575.1 Pseudocheirus occidentalis | reverse complement strand
TACCTTAGAGTTGCTTTGATTTGCATTTCTCTAATCAATAGTGATTTAGAGCATTTTTTCATAGGATTATAGATACTTTCATTTCTTCCTCTGAAAACTGCCTGTTCATATCCTTTGACCATTTATCAATTGGGAAATGATTTGTATTCTTATATGTTTGACTGTATATTTTAGAAATGAGACCTTTATTGGAGATACTGGTTGTAAAAATTCTTTCCCAATTTTCTGCTTCCCTCCTAATCTTGGTTACATTGGCTTTGTTTTGTACAAAATACTTTTCAATATAATGTAATCAAAATTATCCATTTTGCATTTCATAATGTTTTCTATCTCTTGTTTGGTCATAAATTCTTCCCTTCTCCATAGATCTGACAGGTAAACTATTCCTTGCTCTTCCAGATTGCTTATGGAATCAGCCTTTATATCTAGATCATGAAACCACTTAGACTTTATTTTGGTATATGGTGTAAGATACTGGTCTATGCTCAGTTTCGGCCGTACTATTTTCCAATTTTCCTAGCAGTGTTTGTCAGATAGTGAGTTCTTATCCCAGGAGCTGGAGTTTGGGGGTTTATCAAACAGTAGATTACTATAGTCATTGATGACTGTGTACCTAATCTCTTCCACTGAGCCACTACTCTATTCCTCAACCAGTACCAAGTAGTTTTGATGACTGCTGCTTTATAATGCAGTTTAAAATCTGGTACGGCTAGGCCACCTTCCTTAGCATTTCTTTTCATTAATTCCCTTGATATTCTGTACCTTTTGTTCCTCCAGATGAATTTTATTACTATTTTTTCTAGCTCTATAAAATTTTTTTCGGTAGATTGATTTATATGGCACTAAATAGGTAAATAAACTCAGGTAAAATTATCATTTTTATTATATTAGCTTGACCTAAACACAAGCAACTGATGTTTTTCCAATTATTTAGATCTGACTTTATTTGTTTGAAAAGTGTTTTGTAATTGTGTCCATATAGTTCCTGAGTTTGTTTTGTCAGGTAGACTCCAAAATATTTTACAGTAACTTTAAATGGAATATCTCTTTCTGTTTCTTGCTGTTGGGCTTCATTAGAAATATATAGGGATGCTGAAGATTTATGTAGGTTTATTTTATATCCTGCAACTGCTAAAGTTATTTATTATCTCAAGTAGCTGTTATTGCTTGGTATATTTTTCATTTTATAATAGCATGAAGTAAATGTCAGCTCAAAACAAGTTGAATTATCCCAAATTCCAAGGTAGTGGGGTAAGAACTAATCAGTAAATCAACAGGCATTTCTCATATGCCTACAAGGTAGATGGCAGGTACTGTGTTAGCCACTAGAACAAATAGGAAAGTCTCTTAAGGAGTTTTATTCCATTAGGAGGAACACTATGTACACATCTAATTAGATACAAAAATATATACAAAGTAATTACAAAGTAATTTGTATGGGAAAGGGAAAGAGCCATTGGGGCAAGATCAGAAAATCCCCCAAGTAAGATGTGGGAGTTGAAATGAGTTTTGAAGGAAGCTAAGGATGCTAATGTAGAGCTAACGTAGAGAGGTAGTAGTAGGTTCTAGATGTAAAGATGAGAAGGAAGTACGTTCCAGGAATGGGAGATGAGACTGTGTAAAGGCAAAGAAAAGGGGTATTGTGTGTGAGGAACAGCAAAGAGGACAGTTCATTTAGTCTTTACAATCCACAAAAGGGAAGTATAACATGTAATACATTGGGAAGGGTAGACTGAAGCTACATTACGAAGTGCAAGACAGTGAAAAACCCAAAGGTTTTCTTTTTCCTTCCCACCACAACAGTTTTAATACAAAACAAAATGAAAGAGGGAATTTGGAGTGTGTCTTGAAAAGCACCAATCACCTACTGCAAAAGACACTGACATTTCTTTAACAGGAAGCATGCTGGCTCATAGTTAAGGTGAAAGGTCAGCTTAAGGCATTTTCTTTGTTCTGGAAACAGGATGCGCTACCGAAGGAACCTCTTTAGAAGTACTTTTGTCTGACTTAATTTAACCTGCTAAACACAGGAATTGTTAATATTGTTAAAGAAGATCAGTAAGTACATTTCCTCATATCTATTATCTCTGGTTTTCTTTTTCAGAGGATTGTTTGATTCATAAGAAGGGAATGAAAATTAAATAGGACCAAACTTTTTTTAAAATTTATATTTTTGAATCAGCATGAATGTTACCTGAGTAGGAGAAAGTCAGAGTAAACAGTGCTAGGTTTGGAGTTAGGAAGACCTGAGTTCAAATATCACTTCAGTCAGCTAATAATTGGGATCTCTCTTAATAACTTTGGACATGGGAGGCACTGGTACAGGACAGCCCAGCATGTCATGCCCTCATCAGAGAAGGGGCTGTGTTCTATGAGCAAAGCAGAACTGAGATAGCTCAAAAGAAATATGAGATGCCCAAATCTAGAGAACCCACTCCAAATGTTCCCATGAATTATTTGTGCCCAACCTGTGGTAGAGCATTCCCAGTTTCTATTGGTACAATCAGCCACAGTAGAACCACATTGTAACTTGATAACATAGTGATGTCATTTTGATCCTCTTCAAGAACAAGCAATCAACCAACCAATTGGGCAGGTAACCTGACCTTCATGTGATTCAAGCAATTTCTTAGGACTTTTCCACTAACTCATAGATGGGCTGTAATCTGCGTTGGTAAAAGGAGTTGATGCATCGGGAGTTCCCCATGCTGTTGAATCATAGATGTTTGGTATATTCAAGTAAGATTATTATCTTGAAAGAAAAAAAAAGAGCAGAGTGAAGATGGTGGACTAAAAGCAGGAACTTGCTTCAACTCTTTCCCCCAAACACCCCAAATAACTGTAAAAAAAATGACTCTAAACAAATCCTTCAGCTACAGAACCCACAAAATGACAGAGTGAAGCACATCTCCAACTGAAGACAGAGTGGCAGGTTGACAGAAAGGTTCTATTGCACTGGACTGGGTGGAGAGTGTAGTCCTGCAAGGGCCCAAGGCAGAAATGGACCTCCGGGGACCACATCACTGGCAGCTGTGGCATTTTCCAGACTTCTCAACCCACACATACCAAAGACAATATAGAAGTTCAGTGGGGAAATTTTGTTGGACCTGGGTGAGAGAAGAGCGCAGTAGAAGTGGTGGCAGTGGTAGTAGCAGTGACAGAAGCAGCTGCTTCCAGAGCGCCAGTCCCATAGGTGGTAGAGGGATTAAGTGGCTAATCATATGGCAATTGTAGCGATCTCTTTGCTGGCAGTGAGGAAAGATTCTCTTGCTTTGCCCTGATTAGATCTGGCTTACAGTCTTGGGAGAGGTGGTCCTGGGGTGAGGAGAAGCGCTGGTGTGGCAGAGTTTGTAGTAGGTATGGAGAGGGAGTCCTCCTCACAGTTCTGAGGCAGAAAAGAGTGCTTGTGGTCACTGACAGACCAGACTACAGGCCGGGAGAGGAGTAAACATCTCTCCTTTGATCATACCACCTTAGAAGAACTGAAAATTTACAGGTGCCTAGAAGGAGCTCTGACAATAGCTGTGCAAAACCCCAGAAACTTAGGACAAATCGTTCTCTACTCTGGAAGCATAGTCCTACCTTGGCAAAGAGCTCAAAAGTCAAGTAATTGGCTGGGAAAATGAACAAACAGAGGGAAAAAAAATCAGATTATAGAATCTTTCTTTGATGACAAATAAGATCAACACATATAACCAAAAGACAACAAAGTCAAAATTCATGCATTAAAAGCCTCCAAGAAAAATATGAATTGGTTGCAGGCCACAAAGGAGCTCAAAAAGGATTTTGAAAATCAAGTAAGATAAAGAGAGGGAAAACTGGGAAGAAGAAATGGGAGTGATGCGAGAAAATCATGAAAAACAAGCCAATAGTTTGCTAAAAGGGACCCAAAAATACTAAAGAAAATAACACCTAAAAAATAGACTAACCCAAATAACAAAAGAGGTCCAAAAAACAATGAGAAGAATGCCTTAAAAAGCAGAATTGGCCAAACCAGAAGAGGAGGTCCAAAAGCTCACTGAAGAAAATAATTCCTTCAAAATTAGAATGGAGCAAATGGAAGCTAATGACTTTATGAGAAAGCAAAATATTATGAAACAGAACCAGAAGAATGAAAAAATAGAAGACAATATGAAGTATTTCTTTGGAAAAACCACTGACCTGAAAACATATCCAGGAGAGATAATTTAAAAATTATTGGACTACCTGAAAGCCAAGATCAAAAAAAGAGCCTAGATGTCATCTTTCAAGAAATTACCAAGGAAAACTGCCCTGATATTCTAGAACCAGAGGGTAAAATAGAGACTGAAAGAATCTACACATTGCTTGGTGAAAAAGATCCTAAAAAGAAAACTTCTAGTAATATTGCAGCTAAGTCCCAAAGTTCTCAAGGAGAAAATATTACAAGCAGTCAGAAAGGAACAATTCAAGTATTGTGGAAACACAATCAGGATAACACAAAATTTATCAGCTTCTACATTAAGCCCTATGAAGGTTTTGGGATTATTATATTTTGGAAGTCAAGGGAGCTAGGATTAAAACCAAGAATCACCTACCCTGCAAATCTGAGTATAATACTTCAGGGGAAAGTATGGACATTCAATGAAATATAGGACTTTCAAACATTCTTGATGAAAAGACCAGAACTGAAAAGAAAATTCGACTTTTAAATATAAGAAGCAAGAGAACCATGAGAAGGTAAACAAGAAAAAGAAATCACAAGGAACTTATTTTTTTTTTGCTTTTTTTTTTGAGGGGGGAAGGTAGGGCAATTGGGGTTAAGTGACTTGCCTAAGGTCACATGGCTAGTTTTTGTGTTACGTGTCTGAAGCCAGATTTGAACTCAGTTCATCCTAACTCCAGGACCGGTGCTCTATTCACTGCACCACCTAGCTGTCCCTCATACGGAACTTATTAAAGGTGAACTATTTACATTCGACATGGAAAGACAATATTTGTAACTCATGAGTCTTTTCTCAGTATTAGGATAGTTGAAAGGAATATATATGTGTACACATATATATATATATATGTATATGTATATGTATATGTATATATGTATGTACATATAGAGGGCACAGTATTAGGAGAAGGAGAAAGGGAGAGTTAGAATAGGGTAAACTATCACACATAAAAGAGGAAAGAGAAAGCTGTTACAATGGAGGGGAAGAGGGAGAAGGTGAAAGGGAATGAGTCAACCTCACTCTCATTGGATTTGGCCTAAGGAGGGAATAACATATACGCTTCATTGGGTATCTTACCCTACAGGAAAGTAGGGGTGAAGGGTATAAGAGGAAGTGATGATATAAGGGAGGGCAAATGAGGTGGGGGGGGGGGAAGATAGTCAGAAGCAAATACTTACAAAAAGGGACAGGATCAAAGGAGAAAATGGAATAAATGAGAGGCAGGTAAGGATGGAGGAAAATATAGTTAGTCTTTCACAAAGTGACCACTATGGAAATGTTTTGCATAACTACATATGTAGAACCTATATTTAATTGCTTGTCTTCTCAATGGGGATGGGTGAGGAGGGAGGAAAGGAGAGAATCTGGAACTCAGAGTTTTAAAAACAAATGTTAAAAAGTGTTTTTACCTGAAACAGGAAAATAAGATATACAGGCAATAGGGTATAGAAATCTATCTTGCCCTACCTGAAAATAAGGGATAAGAAGGGAGATAAGGGGTACAAAAGGGAGGGCAGACTTGGGGAAAGGGCAATAAGTATGCATGTCATCTTGGGGTGGGGGTAGGGAAGAGATGGGGAGAAAATTTGGAACTCAAAATCATGTGGAAATGAATGTTGAAAATGAAAAATAAATAAATTATGGAGATAAAAAAGACAAAAAGACATTACTTCCTGGGAACAGTGTAGAGCAAAGGGTCTTAAGGTCCATGAACTTTTTAAAAAAAGTGTTCAAGGTTTAAGTCTCTGGGTTTCCCACCTTTTTCCCTTTGTTTTTATTCTTTATTAGCTACCATGTATCATGGAGTTGCATCAGCTTCTCCTAGATTGTCCAGGAACCTTTTCAATTTTATCTCTGCTCCTTTCTCCAGGGGAGATTATAGAAAGTCCTCTTGACTTTTCATGGACCTATCATAGTTCTTTCAATTTATTATTATTATAATTATTATTGATAATAATAATTATCAAATAATAGTAATTATTATTATTGTTTTTACATTCATGGTAAGTGCAACCAATTTTTCTTCTCTGAAACATTCAGGACTTTTTTGACAAACTGACTTCCAGTAATAATGAATAATAGTTTATATGGATAGAACACTTTAAGATATTTGAAGTACTTTTCCTTATAACCTCCCTGCAAGGTAGATGTCATTGACAGTATTATCCCCATTTCACAGATGAAGGAAGTGAGGCAAAGTGATTTGTGCAGAGTCATACAGCCAGGAACTCTCTTTAGCAGTATTCAAGCCCCTGTGTTCTAACTCCAGACCCTGCACTCATTCTGATATCCCATGCTGCCATCTCAATACAGGAATCAGGAGTTCATGTTTCTGTTCTCATGGCTCTCTCAGGCCTACTTATCTTCCTTCTTGGATCTAAATGTGGAACTAAAAAGGTAAGTTCCATCCCCAGGAATTTCTGTCCTACTCTGGACAGTTAACAAGCATCCATTTTTAACTCCTGCCCGAGGAGTCAACTGTTGATCCTAATGAGGGAAAATTCTTTTCAGAATTCCTGATTCAACTCACCTGCTGATATCCTGTATACACAGATTCAAAGTATTCCTGTAAAAAGTAAAACATCTTAATATTTAGTGGCGATAATATTATGTAGCAAGGACCCTCTAGCCCACTCTTCCAGACCCAGGCATCTCTATCTGCCCCTTAGGGTGCTGAGTACTCAAGGGTTTTTATGTCTCTTCTCTGTTGCCTCTGGCTCAACCCCCTATTGATCATGGTCCCTCAACTGTTAGGGTCAGTG
The DNA here is from genome assembly GCA_028646575.1 of Pseudocheirus occidentalis. Taxonomy (NCBI): domain Eukaryota; kingdom Metazoa; phylum Chordata; class Mammalia; order Diprotodontia; family Pseudocheiridae; genus Pseudocheirus; species Pseudocheirus occidentalis. The sequence continues at coordinate 3,195 of JAQQSW010024154.1, read as the reverse complement.
ACTAGAGCCCCAGTTCATTTAACCACTTAACATTGAATAGTTTTTTTACATTTTATATTTTTGCATTTATATTTTACATATCTGCAGATACAGCAAAAACAAAGCTCAAATAGTTTCTCTCAATACCTCATGGACAACCTTTCCCCCATTCCATCTCAGTCTCTGAGGAGAAGGGGCTCATTCATCTTACACAGCATTGGTCCCCCAAATTCTCATCCAAATGCAGTATCACTGCTGAATGAGGCCTTATTTCGGTTACCACCGGCTGGGTTTCAAAGGTTACTCCTTGCTCCTCAGAACACTGATGCTGCATTAGATGTAAAACCTGGATAAATGGGACATCAAGATGCCCAGAGGCTTGCTCTCCTGACCTTTCAAAATTCACAAGGCCTGATCCTCCAGATTAATTTCCTCCTGCAAATGGGGACCACCCCTCAAAATGGTGAGGCTAAAGACAGAAGCCCAATTCCATGGAGTTACCTGTTGGCCTCAGAGAGAAGAAGACCCAAAGTTTCTCTTCTTAAAGCATTGCTTCTCACTGGACACTGTCAGCAGATTCAAACCAAGAACGAGCAGTTAAAGAGAAAGTTGATGGAGGCTGCCGAAGGCCTTTTCAAAGTGCCTCCCATTCCAGATAAGATAGCCAATCAAAGGTGAGCAGACCAAAACTAGTTATAGAATATTTATACAATAAATACAATTCCATTACATGTCATCACAACTCCTCTAGAAACTGGCTTCAGTCTTTCCTTGTGGGGCGGTATCACATAATGTGTCACTTCCTACTATACTTAGAATCACTAACATGACATTGAGGTGAAGAAATTAATATTGGAGTAAAGGTCATTGAAATAAGACAATTCTCTCTCCATTTATTCCAACTCAAATTCCAATGCAAAAAGTAACATTCAATTTACTCACCAATATTCTGTCTCATTAGACCAGTGATTCTCAACCTGTGGGTCGCAAGGGGTCGCTTAAGACCATCAGAAAACGCATATTTCTGATGGTCTTAGGAGCCCAGACATTGCTCCTCTGTCTGTCTCCAGGCGGGTCTGCCCACATGCAGATACGCCCACATACGAGTATTAAAGGTCATGGCATTAGGAAGGTTGAGAACCACTGCACTAGACAGTAGAGTAGTAAAGAAAATATTCCATTCAATAAGTCATTTATATTCAGCATTCCATGTAACGTGTTAGTTAATCGAATGTTTTAGAGAAGCTTCCTTGTTGGTTCATCATCAAAAGGGTTTACAGGAACTACATCACTCTGGCTCTGTATTTGGTAAACATTAAATATTTGCTTAATGTTTTTATTTGGTCATAAAATATAATTGTAAAAGGCCTAAAAATAGTAACAATGTTTCCTACTCACATATTTAAATCCCAAACCCTTGTGGTAGGATATGTAGAATCTGATTGTAGTTGCTATCTCTTTGCAGATTTGGATGTGAAAACTAACAAAGCCCATTCAATAATACTTTCTAGAGTGCAGAAGATACAAAAAAATTCCTTGGGTCTGTGGCAATACAAGCCATTTGCAAAGTCTGGTATTTCCAGGAGCGCCTGCTTCATGGATAAGGTCTTTTGAAACTTTTCTTTAGGAAGATACCTGATTGCTGCAGGTCTGGTTGGTTTGGTCTCTTCGCTGTTATTTCTTGGCACTTGAAATGAAAAGAAAATTCCATATGACTCCATACAATGCCAATGATTCAGTGTGAGATGACAAATTTGTTTTGATTTTTTTTATGTGTAATACAAACAGCTTATTCAGTAGAAGGGACCACAAGGAGTTTTGGTAAATTTTATGTAATACAAAGGAACTGCTTCTTCTGTCCTGAAAAATATCACACCAGATGCAAAATCTAACAAAAAATGCCTCAACATTTCACTTCTAATTGAATGCATATAATCAGTTTTTACTATACTAATTTATACTTGAAAAATCAAGGTTTCTTAAGTGTTTGGCTCCGTCATTTTCATTACTATGGTAAAAGCAGGTTGCAACCCATTAACAATAACAGCTTACAAACCAGAAGTACTGTATATGTGACCTTGAGCAAAACTCAGTTTTTTGCTTTGTGAGCCTCAGTTTCCTCATCCGTAAGAGGAGTAGTGAGACTAGATAGCCTCTGAGGTTCCATCCAGTTCTAAACATGTGGTCCCAGAACAAAGGATGTGGCCAGGAGCTGGGCTTGTGATGTGTGCATAAAAAGAAATGACAACTAGACCACCTAATGTTTCAGTAGTATCCAAAAAATATTAGAACTAGAAAAAGGCCTCTGGTGTGTTGGGTAGAAAACTCATGAAGGATTTACAGAAGGATATGATCAAGAATGGCAAGGGGTCGGGGAGCATGGATGGACTAAAGGAGTGCCTACATTGATGAGTTCTAATTGAATACATTTGCTTCCTTGATTATTCTTGGCTTTACTTTTTCAGAGAACTACTTCATAAATCTGTGTTTAGGTTCTTTAAAAAGATGAAAGATAAGTAAAGGTGACTAATTTTAGCACCTAGCAGTAAGAGCACTTTCACTTTGTGCCGCTCTGAAGTAAGCTTCCTTACTACTTCCCACACCTGGCCTCACCTCCCTCTTTTCCAGTTCCTCTTAATGTATTGTCTTTCCCCATTCAAAACAAGCTCCTATAAGGCCAGGGACTGTTTGGTTTGCTTGCATTTATATCCTTAGCAGCTAGCAGTGCTTACTTAGTACAATACTTGGTACATGTAATACAATGTGTGTTGTATTATGGCGTATCATGCTGTATATGCTGTGTTGTACTATATTGTATCATAATCAACTCTGCTGTATTATACTAGACTGTACTGCAATGTACTGTACTGTACTACATTATATTATACGGTACTATATTGGATTGTACCGTATTATATGGTACTGCATTGTACTGTATTTGTATTATACTACATTGCATCACATTGTATTATATTGTATTGTATTGTTTTAGCACAGTTCTTGGCAAATCCCACCTAAGAAACATCAAATGCTTTACCATCTGCCAGATACTGTAGGAGGTCTGGCTTGAAATACAAATAGAAGAAGAAAAAGAAAGAAAGAAAGAAAGAAAGAAAGAAAGAAAGAAAGAAAGAAAGAAAGAAAGAAAGAAAGAAAGAAAGAAAGAAAGAAAGAAAGAAAGAAAGAAAGAAAGAAAGAAAGAAAGAAAGAAAGAAA
>JAQQSW010024153.1:0-10141 GCA_028646575.1 Pseudocheirus occidentalis | reverse complement strand
GTAAATTTCCTTCCTTTATAGGAAATCCAACTCGTAAAACATTAATTTATATTAATAAATATATCCTGGGATGGTTTTATGTTTCTATGTAAATTTACCTGTTTAAAAGGGGTGGGGGAGGGAGAAGAGATAGCAGCTATTCTTTAAAAATCATAGAGAAACTTGAGTAATTCAAAAGCTGTCTAAACAATCTAGCAAACTTGGTCCCTGCCCTCTTTCCTCCCAACTAAACTGCTATGATAGGAAGAAAAATTGAATGTAAGTAACTAACTTGTTCTTTGAACTATGAGAAGCAATATAGTATAGGGCATAATACTGATGATAATAGGTTTTTTTATTATTTTGCAGATTGCTTAGCAAATACGTCATAATTTTATGTTCATCATTACCTAATGAAATAGAAATTGCTATGTATTATTTATATTTTTACAAGTGAAGAGACTTTAACAGCCAAGGAAGTTAAGTACTTACCTGAGACTCAAAAAGCTACTCAGTTCAGGAGAACAGACACACACCCAGATGTGGCCAATTAAAAGTTCACGTCTTTATGCAACATGGGATACAAAGCTTGCTGAGATTCAGAAAGATTAATATTCAAATTTTACCTTTGTTAATATTCACTATAATAACAAATCACTTAACCACTCTGAACCATATCTGTAAAATGGTGGGGGTCCTACAGAAATGAAATATCATTTGCAATTTCACAGGAATTCACTGTATGATTAGTTGTTTTTTTAAATTCTTAAATATAACAATTTACTCACAATAAAGCAAAAGAAATAATATTATAGGTACTCATCTATTAAAGAAAATACTATAATAATAAATGCATTTCTTTTGCACACATCACCCAGTATCTGTGGAGTAAAGCAGGCATACATTTAGAAAACCCTGGCATGGAAATACATACATAAGAAAAAGCTATGAACCTGGAGTAACTCATAACTTTACACTGTAAATTTTGATGTCATTGGTCCATTCAGAGACATCTTCATCAGACAAAGGTACTTTTCTGTTAACTATTCCTATACATGAGATGGCAGGTTTTTTGCTAGCAACTGGTAGGTGAGTAACTCACATTTGGAAATTGGGGAAATTATATAGGTTGGACGCAGATCCTATCACCCCAATAGCTTTGTCTGAGACATAACACAAAGCTTGGGGGGGTCCCTAGAGGGACCCCATTTGGTTGAGGGTCCTAGTGGGGGAATCTCTGGAATTGTTTGTGTTTTTTCTGTTGCCTGTCCATTGTAAGTGGCTTGTGTCTTTGTCTGTCTTGTTTCTTTGTGAGTCCCCCTGCCTTCAGTGAGGGGCCCTGTGTTGTCTCTTTGTGAGTCCCCCTGCCTTCAGTGGTGGGGGGGGCTGGGCTGTCTTGTCTCTTTGTGAGTCCCCCTGCCTTCAGTGTGTGGGGGAACTCTGTCTTGTCTTTTGTGAGTGTCCCCATCTTACCTGTTTATCTCCGTGATTTTAATTAAAGAGGAAATTTCCACCTTGCAAACCCACAAGATGGGATTGGGGCAATCCTCCCAGAGCCCCTCCCTAAAGTAATGGGGTGGTCTGGCCACCAGAAGGGTCTTTTGATCCTGTTCTGGCAATAAAGGTTAGGAAAATTTTTTTTTGGAAACCCAGGCCATCTCGACCAGATTCCTTCCTGGATAGAACTAATTCCTCAAAGATCTAGGCTCCTGGTTGCCCAGGAGGCTCCCCAAGAAATGTAACCATTAGGAGAATCAGCTAGGAAAGAGGGGGAGCCAGTAAAAACTAAAGAGGGACAGTAAGCTCCCCTCTACCCAGTATTATCACCACCTGTAGAGGCTCTTAGGAGGAGAAAAGCTGATTTAAAAAAAAAGGGAACTTTCCCTTCTCAGGGTTTGCCTCGGCTAAGAGGTAAAACGTGTTTAAGTGAATTGTAGATATAAGATGGGGAGTCGTGAAATCATATATGTCCTTCTCCTACTCTGTATTAGTTTTTCTGGGGTTATTTTTCATTTCCTCCTGGACAATTGTCTACTCCCTCTTGCCCAAAATTGTTTCTTTTCCCCTGAAAAAGGTTATGACTCCACTTTTCTGCCTACCCCAGCAGGGACAAGTTAAGGTTTTGTTCACCAAGGAAATTCACATGTGTGACCTCCTGCAGTCAGAGGTCTGGGTCCACTAACCCCCACCCCTAGAGGGAACATGAGCCAGGGGACCCCACCTCATCTGCTAGAAGTAGCAGACTCATGTTCTAGGTCTCTCCTTGTACCCCAGTTTCTAAGTGTCTGTGCTTTGTGTTTTGAATTGCATTTCCTGATTGGTTAAAAACCTCCCACTGCATTCCACTCTGTCCATAGTTTTGAAAGAGGCAGGTAGATTAGCAATTATTAACGTTTTCCCCGCCTCACCTAAAAGAGAAAAGTTTTGTGTGTAAGAATGTAACTGTAAAGCAACTGAATTCGTTTCAGTCAGTTTTGAAATGTACCCGCCCCCAAATGATTTCCTGTTCCATTTGTTTAAGGGGGGGTAGGAGGCATAACAGCTGTTTCAAAGGCACCCTTTGCAACTGCCCTGGGTGCAAAAATCAGCACCTCTAGGGACGGGAAACTCTCTTTTCAAATCCCTGGTCCCACAGCCAGGATCTGCAACATGGAGAGAAGAGAAAAGTCTCTGTACCTGGTAAGCCAAATTTTCTGTTTTATGTTTATGTAAAAGTTTATGGATCACTGCAGTTACTATTGGTGTAAGATTCCAGAATGTAATTCATTTCTAGTGATAAGTTGATAGGTTATGTGACAACAAGAAAATTTATTACTGTGTCATTTCATGTGGAATTTTAATGTTATTAGATTGGTAAATTAATTGGTTTTTATTTTGAAGTTTAAACCTTGTATCATCTGTGTTGTAAGAGAAGCATTTTCTTTTGTAATGTTTTAGAGTATTGTGCTTTGAAACATCATATGTTTGCAAGATTGGTGATTAAGTTATTTGGACAACAGTTTTAATGATAAAACTTAAAGTTGTTAATTGGTACTATATGTAAGAAGGAAGAGAGTAATGAAATGCCATTCTGAACACTTCTCCTGCATGCTTGGGAATTGAAAAAGTGGGGGCATGAGGCCCCTCCCTAAAGTCCTTCTCACTTATTTCTTTATGTTGTAAATCTACTGAAATCCCTAGAAATTATTTCTATTAAGCAAGGTCATTCAGCAAGGGAAAGGAATGATAGTAAATGGAATTCCTTAAATTTGTTAAACCTGGTAAATGTATTGCTTATTGCAAATTCATTAGACTAAAAGATAAATACTGACACTGAGCTGTGATTAGTGAAACTTCTTGTTTAAGGTAAAAGGCATTTGGGATAATAGCTAAATTTTGTTTGGGGTTAAAATTTGGGTATAGTTGCCTGCATAAATCAGTAAATGCCTCAAGCCACTCAAAAGGGATGTGCTGTGAACTGGTGAAAGAACTGGTGGAAGTCCACATTTGGTAAAAGGTCAAAGGGGCAATCTTAGCCTCAGTCTGGGATGGGACCCCTTCTGGCTCACCTTACTCATAAAATTCCTTTGAAAAGGAATGTCTCCCAACTATTCCTGAGTCTAGCTATGAGTTGGTATCAATATCGCATGGTTGGATATCTGTGACTTTACCTGAATTTAAACAGTACTAAGGATGTTTTATCCTGTTATATTTGGAATGTCATGTGCCCCCTATTTCTTTTCCTTCTATGGCAGATTTCTATGATCAGAGCAAGTAGTCAGTAAAAGAGATGTATTTTCTTGTTTTGTGGTTAACAAATGTAAGGGAAAACTAAATGATCTTGATAATAAGTTTAACTGGAAATTGGAAAGTAGATAAGAGGCTTCGAGGATAAATGGAGTGTATGCAAGCCCCGCCTGTCTCCAGGTAGTTGCAATTTTGTTTTCAGAAAGCAGAAAGATTTGTAATATGATCCTATAATTTGGAAGAAAGCAACAGGATCAAACTGATTCTTCTAAATAATTATATATACATATAGATGTGTCAGATTGGCTTTCAAGAATTTCTCTATCATGGAAACTCAAATCTTGAGCATGTTTAGTAATGAGATCAAAAGTTCGGATTTTGGAAGCAATTTTGTAAACATTTGTTTAACTGTATTGTAGTGTTTGTGCCTAGCCCTGTGTGACTAGGAAACTCAACTGTTTCTATGTACCTTTGGTATTCAATCAAATTTCTGTGATTCCCTCCCAGGTCTGGCTAAATAATGAAGAGACCCCTGCTCTTGAGTGAACATCTGAGCCAAGGTACCTGAAAAAGATGACATCAGATGCAGACAGCTTTTCCAAGAATCTGAATCAGACCTGCACAAGAACTGCTACAGCTTTAACATGTCACTCTGTATTTTCATTGTGCTACCTTGACCCCCCCCGCCTTTTTTTTACTGTAGAAACTAGCAAACAGGTATCAGTGACCAACAGTGCATGACTAAGTTAATGACTCTCATGAGAACAGAATACAGCCTGCATACCCTGCCAAAATGGGCTGGAATTTTTTTTCTTTTTCTTTTTGAACAGATCTTGCTGTTTCTATGAACTAAACAGAAGTTAACATTTGTAATTGAACGTATAAGTAAAAGGTTTAGATTCCTGAAGTAAGAATAAACAAACTTGAGAGAACATTCTTTTCTGAATAATATGGAAATGATTAGACCAAGGAAAAAGAAGTTTGTGAAGCAAAAGGGGCAAAAACAAAATAGTGCTGAAATAAAGTGAGGACTATATATTAAAGAATTTGTTAAATGGGTATTTGACCTAGTCATCTGCCTGTCACTAGATATTTGTCTGTATGGAATAAGGTCCTTAAATGTTTCATATTGATATTAGAATAATTAAGTATTGGTACAACTGATTGAATAATTTAGCTGTTATTCTATTAATTACTGAAATGAGATTACAGATGTCTTTTATGTAAAGAACGTAGTTTCAGTACAAGTTTCTTAAAGGAAGGCAAATTATGGAATATTCTTTATTGATGGAAAAGTCAACTTCATTCAAAGTTTGCTATTATTGTGGAAACAATGCCTGTTTATACTGTCTGTTATGTGATGCAAACACGTTTTATTATAAGCAACTTAGTGATATGTATTGTTTGGGAATTGATTAGTTATGTATCCTCCCAAGTTTTTTTTTTTAGGATAACTGGAGTAGAAGTCAGCCTCTCCTATAAGTAAATTCATTTGTGTAACTATAGAACGCAAAAATAAGAAACTTCTGTCTGCAAAGTGTTGATAAAGTTGAAAGTTTCTATTTGTGAAGTATAGATTCAGAGTGGAAATTTCTGAGGGAATAAAAAGATCATATAATTCTGTATGTCAGAACCATCAGTTTGTGAGATTCAGCTATTAACCTCCCTTGTTTAAGGCAATATAGTTATGTTAGTAAAGTAAAGTAAATTAGTCTGGATAATGGATTATGCTAGCCCATAATCATTCTACCTCTAGTCATTTTTCTCCTAACTTTCTGGCTCTTGTTTGTTTTAATCTCTGTGCCAGACTTGTATCTTCTAGGCACACTTACAGATGCCAGCTCGAACTGATTACCAACCACTGCCTGAAGTCCTATGCAACACCCCTTGGATCTGGTGTCTGCCAAGTTCTGAACATTGGCCACAGTGCCCCCTCCACCCCCTCTTGAATGATGGACCCCTGTAAGGCAGGGCCAGTTCTACGTCCTTTCTCAGCATGAAGCAGCCTGGAACTGAGACCTTTGTCCCTTGTCCCCAAATGATTTTGGGTCCTGTCTGTTTAAGGGGGAAGGGATGGGGAGCTGGGGTACCTTTGGCAAAGGGCATAGGCTCCCATTTAATAAGAGGCCTCAGACCCAGGCCTGATTTTGAATTCGTAGATAAGCTAAGCCTTGCCCAGGGTCCCAAATTTTTCTGAACATCACCAGTGGCCTCCCTTAGGGATGTGACCTACCCTAGCCATCCCCAAGGTGAGGGAGTGGAGGAAAAATCTGGCAGTAGATGCTACCCAGAGGCCTAACTGCATTTGTAACACCTGCAGGCTTGATGGGTGTTTTTGGCATCATCACCAAGCTAGCTCTGGGGAGTTTGGGCAGGGAAGAACCATACCATTTAAGCAAAACCTCCTTGCACCTCCAAAATCTGATACTGAGCCACTGTCCTATTCCCAAAAAACAGATAAGAGAGGGAACCCAAACTGGATTAGGTCCCCAGGTGTTGGGGTGCATTTGTAACTCTGTAACATTGTTGTAAATTCAGTTTGTACCTGTAAACTTGTTTGTAACTGCATTTGTATTTGTAACCCTGTTTGTAACTTCAGTACCTATAATTGGTAACCCCCAACAAAAATACCATTGGGGGACATGCAGGGGCAAGCAGTTGGTGTACTTTCACCCTATGCTAACCTGTGCGTAACTATCACTGAAATTAATGAGGACCTAAGGTTATCTAACTGTGTCCTCCAAGCCCCTGAAAATGCCTGGATGGCATGCACCACTGGCCTGACCTCCTACATTTCCATCCATGCCTTAGCAGACTCCACCTCCCCTGAAATGTGTATTCTGGTTTATGTCCTACCCTAGGTTTTCTTTTATTCCAGGGAAGGAGGCTGGGAGCATTTTGGTTTGTCTACCCAAGCAAGGTTAACCCCTATGCACATTCCCCTGTTCTCCTCCTGGTGGGACTGGGCATTTCTGGGTCCATTGCTGTGGGCACAATAGCCCTAGTCACAGGAAGCTCTCAATATGCTAAACATACAGGTAGATCAAGATGTAAGAAAATTGGAAAAACAAATTTCCTATCTGGGAATCTCCCTAAATTCCTTGGCTGAGGTTGTACTGCAAGAATTGGTGAGGGCTGGACCTCTTATTCCTTAAGCAAGGAGATCTTCATATGGCCCTGGGAAAAGCCTGTTGTTTTTGTTCAAACCACTCAAAAATTGTCCATTTCTGACATGACAGCATGTTACAGAAAGAGAAGCTGCCCTAGTATGGGGACTAGTTGGCTTGAATCTGTTTGATTGATCACCCAGGCTGACCACCCTTGTAATATCATTAACCAGCCCCTCCCTCTTAAGCTATGTGCAGAAGTGGGCCCAGTCTGTCATATTAATGGTCCTGTGTATACATTGAACACCCATAAGTGGCCAGGAATCCATGATTGGATTCTTTCCTAAAACAAAGGAAGGAAGGAAATGGTCAGATATTCTGTAAAATTAAAAATCTAATAAGCCTTCAGTACCCAAGCTGAACCAGGAACTAGTAAGCTCAGAAATCAGCAGGCCTAGTAAAACCTGGAATAAACCCAAAATAAGAATCAATAGGAATGACCAGTGCTAGGCAGGAGAATGTACTCAGGTAGTCTGTCTTATTTTTTTTTTAAATTCTGCTACATTCCTAAGTCTGCATTCCCATACCCAATCCCTTATTCAACCTCCTGGTTCCATGTCCAGCACTTGATTGATCAGTACTGAGGTAATTGCAATCTTCTGGTTCCCATACCCAACTCCTCATCAATCAGTAAGGTGTTTACACTCGCTTGAGACAAGACAAATGCCCTATATCTGGATGAGAAGGGTATAAAAGTGTCTGTACTTCTGGATTAGGCCACTGCTCCCTATTTTCTTTCTGATTGGTTTATGAGACAGCCCAGCTGCTAATTCAATTACAATTAAAAGCTCCTTAAACTTTTGATGCGACTCTGTGGTCACTTTGTCAGAACTTGCTATTTCATTTGACTATAACACTGTTCGTTGTCTTTCTCTAGCTGGGCAACTCCTCTTTTCTTCTAGGATGGATGAAACATTTACAACCTCTTTCAACTAGCAATCACTCATTCAATGATGTTCAATGACACTCATAATGAAATGGTACCTCCAAATTTGGATAGCAGTTCCCTTTGAAGCTATCAATTTGGTCCTTTTTGAGCAAATTACTGAGGGTCAAGCCCATCAAAATTTCACTTATATATAATTAATTCTATAAAGTACTTTGTTACAAGAGCTCTCTCAAAAACTAGGATCATCTTGATAAAACTTTTAAAGTAAAAATAAATGAAGATAATACTTTTTTTTTTGCTTTGGCGGAAGATTAAAAGGCTAATATATGTTTAATAGAAACCCTAGGATTACTTCCTCAACTTCTCATAAAAGGTGTCTGCAATCTAATTCCCCCAAGGTTCTAGAGGTTATCGGGTGGGGCTGAAGAATTTAGTATTGTAAGTCATGAGCTCTCATTAGTGTGCTTTCCTATGCTGTTCTTAATTTTCTTTTAAAATGGATATTTACTAGGATATTATATCCAGAATATCCCCTCAAACTGAGGCATACTCTCCCTTTATACATAAGTTTATTGGGGAATACGGAGAAAAAATGAATGAAAAAAATGGGAGTGAGGTAGAGGAGGAAACACAAGTTCTGGTAGCTGGATTTCATTTTTCCTATTTTTAGAGTTCTCATGAAGTATCCCTCAGTTCTATGCTGGTATTTAGAATCAGTGACACATTAAAGTGTGGAGATACTGCCAACATCCCCCAGTGGCACTGTTATAGGTTCTAATGATGTAGATGACTGTAAGAATTCTATATCTTCTGAACTTACAGAATTGTCAAGGTATTATTTGTCAAATAAGTGAGAGATAAGTTTGGGGGGAAAGGAGGGGGGGACAAGGAGAGAGAGAGACAGACAGAAAGAGACAGAGGGAGACAGAGAGAGAGAGAGGAAGAGGAGACGAGACGAGACGAGATGAGACAAGATGAGATGAGAGGAACAGAATGAGAAATAGGAGACAGATAGAAAGAGACAGAGACAAAGACAGAGACAGACAGAACAGACTCTAAGACTCCACCCTATCCCCAAAGGTCAAAAAGGAGAATTCCAGCTTATAAATTCTTGCATGTTAGATTCAATGACCATTTGACAGGTTAGCTCTGAACTAGGTATCTATTTTTTATACATAGAACAAAGTTTATTTGATTCTTTTTAGTCATAATATTTTTCTATATTGCATCATCTGTATGCAATGATCAAAGCTCTTTATTTCTCCCATATTGATTAAAAACTTTTTCAGATCTACCTTTTATGCTTGGTTGGTTTATTCCATTGAGTTATTTGTGCATTTTGCAATTAATTACTTAGGAATAGAACACTTAATGTTCTGGAGAAGTGTCAGTTATTGCCATATATGTAAATACAGTTTTTACATCACAAAAATTTGTTAAATAAAACACTAAGATAATTTTCTGATTCTTTAATTTTGTAGCACAAGAGCCCATAAATATGAAAATCATAGATAGTAGCTGTCCAGTATTTTCCATATCTTACAGAGGAAGTCCATAAGTTTCCAAAGAACTTAATATTATAAATTTACAAATCCAAAGCTGGTGTACTATAGAAAGAAAGTTGAATAGCATAGGGCCCATGTTGTAAGGATGATCAGTTATAATATCAATATTATATTATATAACACCAAGAGCACTTGGTGTTAGAATTATTAATAATAAAATCTATACTAGACTTTAAAAGGATCAAAAAAGAAAGGCTTAGTTAATGAAATTTGTGAAAACCCAGTCTGTTTACTCAGTAAAGATCCATTCCATACAGCATCACCACAAAGGGCTCCTTGTCTCTCTATAATAGTGTTCATCTTAAAATAGATACATAGGGCTGCACCCGGGGTCCGCGGCTGCAGCGAGGCCGAGACCATGTCTGCGGGTGGTTGCTGCGGCCAGACGCCGAGCAGGGCCATCCCGGCCACCCGTCGGGTGGTGCTCAGCGACGGTGCTCAGCGACGGTGCGCAGCTGCCGCCTGGGGATTACAGCACCACTCCGGGAGGCACGTTCTTCAGCACCACCCCCGGAGGTACTAGGATCATCTATGACCGAAAATTTTTGATGGAATGTCGTAACTCTCCTGTGGCCAAAACACCTCACCGGGATCTGCCCACCATTCCTGGGGTCACCAGCCCTCCCAGTGATGAACCTGCTACTGAAATGAACCCAAATCACCTACCCAACAGCCATGAGGACAAGCCAGGAAGCCATAAGGAATCACAGTTTGAGATGGACATTTAAAGGGCCGGCCACCAGAATTGAGCAGTGATCCCCCAAGACCCACGGATCCCGTTCAGGGGAGGAGACACACCGGTCAAGCCTTATAGG
>JAQQSW010024152.1:0-10141 GCA_028646575.1 Pseudocheirus occidentalis | reverse complement strand
GGAAGGAAGGAAGGAAGGAAGGAAGGAAGGAAGGAAGGAAGGAAGGAAGGAAGGAAGGAAGGAAGGAAGGAAAAGCATGTATTAATTGACAAGTACTGTGATAAATGTTGGGTATAGCAATCTAAAGGGAAACAATTTCTACCCTCAAAAAGCTTACATTCTAATAAGGGAAGACAATATATGTAAGGGAAGAAAAAGTATCTTGATCTGAGAAGTCAAATGAACAGTGAATAGAGAAATAGGGAAGTTGAATGATATTTTCTTTCCAGGAGCAAAAGCAAAATTATTTGAGTATAAATCACACTATAATGAAGTAGAAAATAGGGCTTGGTTCCATGGCAGACTCCATATAAATGAGTTAATTAAGTTTCATAAGGCATGGTTTCTGGAAATTCAGAGCATATAATAGCAGTTCTGATCCTAGGAAAATGGTTGTAATGGACAGCCAGATGGCATGAGAAGTATTGTCCAGCCTGGGGCCAGTTAGAGATAGAAGACTATATAGATGTGCACTCACTCACTCACCTATCAAGAAAGGGTTGGAATTTCAAAGGCAAGTAAGTAATCCATGTCATGAATGCATAGGATTTGAATAGATAGAAATATAAAGTCAAAAGTCAGTAGAATATCTCATTTTTGTCTTTGTATCTCCAGTATCCAACACAGTATCTTGCTCATATTATGAGCCTAATAAATGTTTGTTTAATTGAATCCTGTTGAATGGATTGTAGAGTATAATTCAAATGAGACAAATGAATTTGTAGGGGTGAAAATTAAATGTCAAAAACCAAGGTCAAGGGGAAAACCAAACAATTAGAGTGAAGAAACATGTTGAGAAGAACTGGAAGATAAGAATTAGTAGGCAGGATGGAGACATGCTATGGAAGACCTCAAAAGTCAGGGGGAAGATTTTAGATTTGTAATGGTATGAATCTGAAAACATTTTACTTGGTTTCAGAACATTTTTCGGTCATTGAAAAATCTCAAGTCCTAGTCATGCAGGAGCTATCTGCATTGTGGTTGTCATTGTTATTGTTGAGTCATTTCAGTCATGTACAACTCTTCATGACACCGTTTGGGTGTTGTCATTTTCTTCTTTAGTTCATCTTATAGACAAGGAAATTGAAGCAAACAGCATTAACTGACCTGCCAAGGATTCACACTGCTTAGAAATGAGGCCAAAGTTGACTAAGGGGGATTAGTTTTCCTGATTCTAGGCCACCGGTTCTCAATCTGCAGGTCAAGACCCCTTTGGGGGTCCAGTGGGGTTGCCTAAGACCATTGGAAAACACATATTTCCAATGGTATAAGGAACCAAGACACCACTCCTCTACCCATCTCCAGGTGGGTCCACCCACATGCAGATATGCCCACATATGAATATTAAAGGGTCGCAGCATTAGGAAGGTTGAGAACCACTGCTCTAGGCCCAACACTCTATCCATGGTACCACTTAATTGTCCATGTTATCTGCATTACAGGAAAGATAACTCACATTGATGAAGTCATATACGTGTGAAATATAGCAGGAAATCAGGAGTCATCAACACTTTTTGAGCAAATGTGTGAGGTAATGAAGGTAACATGCAAGGAAGGCTAGTCTGGTAACTATGTACAGCATAGATTCAAAAGAGACAAGAACAGAGTGAAGAAGACCAAGTACAACTGTCTGACTATGCAACGATGATCAAACAAGGACACTCCAGGTTCTTTGACATCCAAGTGAAAGATACATCTTTGGGCAAAAAAGGCCTCCATAGTCCTAGTGTGAGGAGGGAAAAAGGTAGGATTATGGAATGTACACCAGAGACGACTAGCAAATGCTCTAACCAAGCTAAATTAACTTGGGTAAACATTGTTTTAGATTTCATTTCAGGTTTTGTTTTTTTTTTAAATAATCAAAACAATAGTTAAATATGAAATAACTCATGTTACTGCCTCAGGGATATGACCAGAGATGAAATGTAAATTTTTACAAGCCCATTGGTGTGCTTGATATTATTCTATGCAGTTTGGTATTTGCCAGGTGGTATTCTATAAGATAGCTGTAAGGAAAGTAACTGGAAATTTGGAACCTGAGGACTTGGTTGTGAATCAATTACTGAAACTGTGTCCTGTCATGGGCTATACTAGATTTTCTTTCATAGAGCCTGATGTTGAAAAAAGACCAACTTCATAGAGCAGGGATTCAAACATTTTTAGTGAGATGGATCGCTTTGGTGAGAGTCTCCTAAAGCTTATGAACCTCTTGGCAGAAAAATATTTTAAAGTATTAAAATAAAATACAAAATTTTAGAGAGGAAAACATTTGGAAATCCTGTTACTGTTTTCTTTTTTTCTTTTTTATTTTTAAGTTCGTGGACTCCAGGTTAAGAACTCCTCTACGTTAGTCATCTAGTATTCCTGGGGAGAGGAATTGGAGATGAGTAACCAAAATTAAGTATAGGTAAAATAGCGTAACAAGTTTAACAGCTCACACGTAATTAATCGGAGAAATTAGAAAAAGAACCTCATTGGAAAGAATCTATAGATGGTTTCTCTACTCAAAGTGACCTTGTAATCTATCAGTCATTAATGTGATAGCAAAGAGCTTGAATGCCACCCTGTGGCTACTTGTATAAATTATGCTTAATATGGAATAATTTTGCATAACGATATGGTAATGAGGTATTATTAAAAGAAATCACGCAGATGTCAAGAGAAGTATCGGCTGCCCAGGTGAATAGTCATCACTGTTCAGCTCAGGGAAAATTTAACAGGAAAGTTGGGGGAAATGTCTGCTAAAGTCTTATTCCATGAAAATAGAAGCAATAAGTCCCTGTCACAGAAACCTAAAGAAACATCTGTGCAAGTTTAAATAGAGAAAACATGCAATAAAATACTAACTCAATTCAACTAAAGAACAGAGAATATAAGTTTCCTCAGTAATATTGGACATGTATTTAAATATATACACATAATCACCTACATTTGCACACACAAGTTTGCATGCTTACACATACATTTCTCCTGGTATTTTTTTGAACAGCACGTAAGGACTTATAAAGAAAAGATCAAAGGGAGGGCTAGATGACCCAATAAGTAGAGCACCAGCCCTGGAGTCAGGAGGACCTGAGTTCAAATCCAGCCTCAGATACTTAACACTTACTAGCCATGTGACCTTGAGCAAGTCACTTAACTCCAATTGCCCTGCCTTCCCCTTCCAAGGGAAAAAAAAAGAAAAGATCAGGGGCCAAATGGGTAAAAAAAAAAAACAAAAAAAAACCCAGGATCACTGTTAATTATTCAGTTTGTATTCAACCAAGAAATTGACTGAGGCTTCTGAGTTATCAAGTCTAGGTGATATCCAACCTGTTGTCAAATACTATCATTTTGCCTTAGCAACATCTCCCATATGTGTTCTCTTCTCTTCTCTGACAGTGCTACAACCTTGGTTCAGGTCCTAAAAATCTCATAAATACACTGTTATTATGGCCTGCTGGTTGGTCTTTCTTCCTTAAGTCTCTTCCCTCTTCAATCCATCATCCATCTAGCTGTCAGTTGGATCTTCCTGCGCTGCAAGTCTGACCATATGGCTTTGTATTCAGTAAACTTCAATTACTCCTGTTCACCAACAGGATAAAACAAACAAACAAACAAAACAAACAAACAAAACAAACCAGAACCCTTTATAATCTGCTTCTCTCCTATTTTTGCAGCATTCCAGTGACATTGGCTTCCTTGTTTTTCCTCCCACATGATATTCCACTTCCCAACAACAGGCATTTCCCTTGACTGTCCCTATTTCTAGAAATCTTTCTTTTCTCTACCTCCTGGCTTACCCAGTTTCTTTCATTATAGCCAAAGTACCATATTCTACAAGAAGGCTCTTCCAAAACCTTTAATGCTAGGTCATTCCTTCTGCTGATGATCTCCAATAATACATGCATATGCATGTATATATATATATGTAATTATATATATATGCATATACAGATATGTATGCATATATAATTTTTTCGGTGGTATATAGTTGTTTGAATTCTATCTTCCCCATTAAACTATGAGCTACTTGAGAGCAAAGGCTACCTTTTGCCTTTTTTGTACCCCCAATTCTTAGGACAATACAAACAGTAGGTGCTTCATACATATTTGTTGGCAAGTCTTCACTTGGTCTCACTTAGACATCTAGGAGGTTTATAGAAACCAGATACAATGATGCATTTCTCCCCATTATGTTTGTATTTAGATTTTTTTGTGCCTTATCTTTTCCATTGCATTATGAGCTTTTATAAAGAATAGGGACAAATAGGCAGAGCTCCTTGAAATCAAGATCTAAGGGGAAGAAATATTACAACTTTTTTCTTGTGTCACCATAGTAACACAAGCTCTAAAATTATTTAATTCACTTTCAAATTCCATCTCCAAGGTGAGCAGAATCAATGTAAGAGAAGAAATATTAGGGTGGTGATGGCCAGAAGAACATTTAAGTTATAATGTCAGTGTTCCACACTTCAAGAATAAGAGCATGAAGATTTGTGTCAGGTTTCTGTTTTATTTCACTTAGGTGTGCTGCAGTTTTCCAAATGAAAGAACAAAGGGTCACTGGGAGGAATAACGAATAGTTGATTTAAAATAAATGAAGCAGGGGGAATATCAGCTCACAGAGAATTCTGTGAATATACAGAAATGGTTCTTTATCACTATTCTTAGAGTCTGTCTATTTTGTTTTCTGCCCTATCCTTCCCTGACGTTCTTGTTGTTCTCAGTCTATTCACCCTCTGCTCACCCACTGCTCCCAGAAGTCACCCTGTCGCGCTGTCAGCTTCTATCTACTTTCCTTTTAAAAGTGAACTTAGCACCCTATGCTTATAGAAAACACCATCCAAGGATCTCTGAGTATTTTATGAGTATGTCCTCATTTTGAAAAGAGAGAAATGTTAAATCACTACCTTATCAGTGGGGAAATTGAACTACATGATCCTCAACTACTCTCAGTATTCATCAATGGTCCATTTGGCTTCCATGATCCAGTGGCTAGTTCTTGGTCACAAATCATACAGTAGGAAAGAGAGTAAGTGAGGGGTGGTAGAGTAGTATCAGGAAGAGGAAGTATGAAAAAGAAAGTAATACATTAAAGTAAAAAAATATTTACTAAGCAATGGAACAGGAAGTTGAGATTGGATGGGCTGAGGACATTATCAATAGTAGAAGAGAAACAAAAATATTAATGATGTGGGGGTAGAGCTTCTTTTTTGTTTTAGTCTGGACCTGTGATTTTGTTATTTAAATTGATTCCAGTATGGAAATGAAAATTATTCATGTAGATATGCAACTCATCTATTAACTTAAATTCTTAGAAAGTTTTATGAGGACACTAAAAGTTAAATGTTTTGCCAGTGGTTCTACTGTTTTCATACGGAAGACACAGGATGTGAATTCCAAGCTTGATTATCTATCTACTATACCATGATGGCTTTATAACTAAGAGACTTTTAAATTTCACATAAGATGTCATTAGATTCAAAAATGATATTGTAAAATCATCAGTCATTCTGCTTACAAATCCTGATGGGGGGGGGATGGATTGGAGACTAGAACACAAAAGGGCATTGATTCCAAGAGATTAATTCTGGAAGTTGTGACAGAAAAGAATTATAAATCAATGAGTCACTGCAAGAAAGGAGACCTGAAATGAATGGCACGGGTAAAGACTGTGAAGAGGATACCTAGTGTTGTATGAAGACACAAATGACGATGTGGCAAACAATCATTCAAGTTACAGTCAACCAGAACCTGGAATCAAATGGAAGGAGAATTCCCACATTGCCAAGGTCTGAAAATGCATTTCTCATTCTGTAAATTAAATCTACCACCTATCTTTCTTGAGGTGGGGAAGCATCTTCTGTAGCATTTTTCTGGAATGGTAGATGGTCACTGCATCAATCAACATTCTGAAGTCTGTCAAAATTTTCTTTTTTTCATTGATTTTATTGTACAAATTGTTCTCATGGTTCTGGCTCACTTCACATTGCATTAATTCATGCAAGTCTTTACAGGTTTCTCCAAAACCATCCCTTTCATCATTTTCAAGGAGTAACTATTCCATTCCATCCATTCATCATAATTTGCTCATCCATTTCTCTACTTAATGATGCTCCTTTAGTTTACATCTCTTAGCTGTTACAGATATAGTGCTACTGTAAATATTATTGTGCATGTAGGGTATTTTCCTCATTATTTAGTCTCTTGGGGGCATATACTGAATAATGATTTCACTGGGTTAAAGGAAATGCAGAGTTTAGTGAATGTGGGGCATGCCTCCCAATATCCTTCCAGAATATCTGGACCAGTTTATAATTCTAGCAACAGTACCCTAGTGTGCCTGTATTCCTATAACCCCTCAACGGTCATTTTCATTTTTGTCAACTTTTTCCACTTCATATTTAAGAGACAGAAATTCAAATCATTTTAATTTTCTTTTCCCCAATTAGTAATGGTTTAGCTTATTTTTATATGATTATTGATAGGTTGGGTATATCCCCATTGCTTAGCACAGTGCCTGAAACACAGTATGGAGTTAATAAATGGTAACTGATAGGTTGACGGATTACTTTGGAAAGTGTGTGTTCATATCTTTTAATCATTCATCTATTAGGGCATGGTTCTTAATCCTATAAGTTTAATTAAGTTCTTTATACATCTTGGAAATGAAAACTTTATCAGAGAAATTTATGTTAAAGATTTTCCCCCAGTCAACCATTTCTTTTCTATTTTAATTTCATTGTGTACAAATTTTAAATTATGTAATCAAAATTTTGCAGCTTATCTTTTGTGATCCTCTATCAGTTCTTCAATCACGAATTCTTGCCTTATTCATAGAAACAAGGTATTTTCTTCCTTGCTCCTTTAATATGTTTATAAGGGATCTTTGATATCTATGTAATATATCCATCTGAGCCTCTCTTGATATGCTATGTGAGATGTTCATCTAAGTCTGTCACACCATTCTAGTTTTTCCAACAGTTTTTGTTTAATAATCAGTTCTTACACTACTTAGTTTCTTTGTGGCTATCAAACACTATGTTGTGATGGATTTTGTACCTAGCCTGTTCAATTGAGCAATCTTTCTGGTTTTTTAACCTGGTATTAAAATATGTTTATTATTACTGCTTCATGGTATAATTTGAGATTTGGCACTACTAGTGGATACTTTGGTTTAAGAAAGATCTTGACAAGTTGGAGTCTACAAATGGAGTGTACAAAGTAGACAAGTGGGAGGTAAAACCAAGATGGTGAAGTAACAGTAAAAACTATAACAAGCTCCTACTAAAAATAAGAACCAAACAAACAAAAACAACAACAACTCATCCAAAGAGATCTAGAAAATAGAGGAAACTAATTCCTGATGTAGAAATAATCAACTAATATACATTTATTAATCTCCAACAACATTCTAGGCAGTGTGTTAAATGTAGGCCACCCAAAACGAAACAAAAGACAGTTCCTGCCCTTAAAGAGCTTATTATAAAGAGGGGGAAACAACATGAAAACAAATAAATACAAAGCTACATACAAGAAAAATTGTGTTGTGCAATCATTTCAATCATGTTTAACTCTTCATGACCCTAATTGGGGTTTTCTTAGCAAAGAATAGGATAAAGAAGAAATGATTAGGGGCGGCTAGGTGGCACAGTGAATAGAGCACTGGCCCTGGAGTCAGGAGTACCTGAGTTCAAATCCGGCCTCAGATACTTAACACAAAAAAACCCCAAAAACTAGCCGTGTGACCTTAGGCAAGTCACTTAACCCCAACTGCCCTCCAAAAAGGAAAAAAAAAAGAAGAAATGATTAAAAGAGAGAATACAACTAGAATTAAGAGAGGTTAGAACAGATTTCCTGTAAATGCTGAGATGTTATTTGGGACTTAAAGGAAGCCAGCAGAAGTCAGTAGGTGGCATTGAGGAGAGTATTCCAGGCATGGTGGACAAGAAATGAAGCATCTTACTAAATTGAAAAGTTTCTGTACAAACAAAGCCAATGTAACCAAGATTAAGAGGGAAGTGGAAAACTGGGAAAGAATTTTTATAACCACTGTCTCTGATAAAGGCCTCATTTCTAAAATATGCAGAAAACAGAGTCAAATCTATAAGAATACAAGTTATTCTCTAATTGATAAATAGTCAAAGGATAACAATAGGCAATTTTCAGGAGAAGAAATTAAAAATATCTATAAGCATATAAAAATGCTCTAAATTACAAAACATGTCTGAGGTACCACACATCACCAGTCAAATTGGCTAAGATGACAAAATAGGAAAATGATAAATGCTGGAGAGGATGTGGAAAAATTGGAACACTAATGCATTGTTGGTGGAGCTGTGAACTGATTCAACCACTATGGAGAGCAATCTGGACCTATGCCCAAAGGGCTATAAATAAGTGCATACCCTTTGACCCAGCAATATCACTTCTGGGGCTGTATCCCAAAGAGATCATAGAAGTGGGAAGAGGACCTGAATGTACAATAATATTTATAGCAGTTATTATTGTGGTGGGAAAGAATCGGAAATAAAGGGGATGCCCATCAACTGGAGAAAGGCTGAACAAGTTGTGGTATATGAACATAATGGAATATTACCATGCTATAAGAAATGAGGAGCAGACAGACTTCATAATAACCTGGAGAGACTTAAATAAACAGATGTTGAGTAAGAAGAGCCGAACCAGAAGAAATTTGTACATAATTACAAACACAACATATGTGTGATGACTAACTTTGATAGATTGGGGTCCTTTCAACAATGTAAGATTATAAGACAACTCCAAAGGACTCATGATGCAAAGAGATATCCACATACAGAGAAAGAACTACAGAGTCTGAATGTAGATTGAAGCAGACTACTTGCTCTATTTCTTTTTCTTGTTTGTTTTGTTTCCTCTTTCCCATTCTTCATTCCATTGGTTATAACCCTTCTTTACAACCTGACTAATGTTTAATATGAAGGTATTTGTAGATCCTATATTTGATTGTATGCCACCATGGTTGGGGGAGGAGAAGGAGGGGAAGAAAAGTTGAAACTCAAGGGATTGTAGAAATGAATGTTATAAGCTAAAAGTAAAGAGTTAATAATTTTAATTTCTTAGGGGGCAGAGTCAAGATGGCAGCATGGAAGCAGCAATCTTTTGCAGCTCACACAGAGCCACTGCAAATACCCATGAAATATGACACTAAGCAAACTTTAGGGCTCAAAAATCTCACAGAAAAACACATCTCCCACTGAAGGGAGTTTGGCAGGAAGGGCTCATCATAGCATGCTGAGAGCCAACACCAGCCCAGCCTGAAACTGTGGCTTGACCCTGGGGGCAGCCAGAACAAGTGGCAGCTGGAACCTTCAGGAGAGTGGATCAGTGGCAGCAGTGGCAGTTTCCAGAATTATCAAGCCATAAGGAACAAGGACTAAGTGAAAAGATCAGTGGATTTCAGCTAAATTTGGGGAGAAAAGCAGTCTGGCCAAATTGCCTCCAGGACAAGGAAGTGGCAGAAGAAGCAGAAGCAGCAGCCCTGCAGTGGCTTCCACCTGGCTGCTTCAGAGTTCCCGATCTGCAAACTGCAGGGGGGCCAAGCAATTGTTCACAGGTTAAGTGCTCTTGTGTTGAACAGCCTGGATCCTGATCGTGGTCTTGGGTGGTGGTCCGAGGGTGCATTTTCAGTGAGCTGGTGGGGGCTGCAGTAGCTTCCTAGTAGTTCTGGCAGTTGCAAAAACCCCAGTGACTTGAGACAGAGCTTTCCCCCCTGGAAGCAGAGTTCCATGGAGCTAAAAAATCAAGTAATTCACTGGCAACATGAGCAGGCAAAGGAAGCAAAGTAAGAACAGAAACAAAACTCTAGAATCCTTTTTTTGGGGACAAAAAGGATCAAAGCATGGAAGAGGAGGAAGACAACACAGTCAGAACTCCAGCATCAAAAGCTTCCAAGAAACATGAAGAATGCCTACAAGCCATAGATCAGCTTAAGAAGGATTTTGAAAACCAAATAAGAGAAGTGGAGGAAAAATTGGGAAGAGAAATGAGAATGATGCAAGAAAATCATGCAAAGAGAGTCAACAACCTGACTGAAGAAAATAACACCTTAAAAATAGATTAACTTAAATGGCAAAAG
>JAQQSW010024151.1:0-10141 GCA_028646575.1 Pseudocheirus occidentalis | reverse complement strand
TTATTTTATACCAGTGTTGTTGTAGCTGTGTTAATGTGAATGAATGTTCTTGTGGCTTTGTTAAGCCTTGTCTTCCCAGGAACAGAGAATGTGAAGGATTTGAAATGTACTAGACACTATGACCTCCAATGTGAAACAGGAACTGCACTGAGAGCTAGACAAGGAGCTGGAAGCTGTCTGCCTTTGAACTCAGGTGGCAGTTGGTTAGATTCAGGTTGGAGCTGGGACCATGGAAAAGGAGCCATGGGAGCTGAAAGCTTGCTCCGAGTCAAGATGAAAAGACCTCTCCTTGTACTGATGTGTACTGATGAAATTGAGATTTACTTGTGACCAAGTGGTGGAAGGCCTTTTTATTTTCCAGTACCCCTTAAGAGGGTACTGAGTAGTGACTGATGATTGAATAATGACTGATGACTGAATAGTGACTGATTTGTAACCTAGTGTACCCCATGGGTAGAGGACTTTGACCTTTTGTACTTTCTGATTGAATCACTGAGTTACTAAGAGATTGACTAAATGATTATACTTTGTTCAAAACTATGTGACCACTTTGGTAAAAAAAAAAAAACTATGTTGTCATTTTAGTGATGAGTCGTTTAGTGATAAGTTTTAGTGATAAGTGACATGGTAAATGCTGTAGTTTTACTTTCTGTGATAAGTTGTAACACTGTGAATGCTGTAGCTCAATTTTCTGTGAATGTTTTGCTCTGATTTGTTGTGGGATAAATAGAGAGTTTGCTATATTATGTTATCAGAACTTTGAAAGCTGTTCACAGGAGCCATCCTCTGGAAACTTGTTCGTGCTTGGCTTAATACCCTTTTCTTCAATCTGGTACTAGAAAAGTAGCAGTATTAATAAGAGAAGAAAAAGAAATTGAAGGAATCAAATTAGGCAAAGAATAGACTAAGCTATCATTCTTTGCAGATGATATGATGATATACTTAGAGAATCCTAGAGAATCAAGTAAAAAACTACTGGAGATAATGTAATGGGACTCTGAAGCTCTTTCCTGCCCCTAGCCACTTTGCTTAAGTGGCTCTGAGAATGTTCACGTGGAGCCTGTGGCAAGCAGCTTGTTTTTTTGGGAGGAATGGCCATACCTTGTTGCTTTGTAATTGGACAGTGAGTCAAGAGGGCTGACCCAGGAGAAGCCTATATATATGCCCTGATGTGAGGCTTTGCTTTGGGGCTCACTTTGAGAAGAGTTGTGTGATTTGACCAGATGAGACCCTGGGAAGTCATTGAGCCCATATGAAAAACCCATATGTTGGTGCTTCCCTCTCTGGTAACTTAAATAGGTAATGGTTGTGATGTTCAGATGGTTGGAAGCCCATCTGCTTATCTGTTTCTTGGTCTGTTTGTAACTTGTATTTGTAACTTGTGCTTGTAACTTGGGATTGTATTCTCTGGAGTTCAGGGTGCTGACTTTTTCCTCTGAACTAGGTAAATGATATGCTTGTTTGATTAAAGATTGTTAACCCATTTTGAGTTGCTTTCTTTTAGTAAAGCAGATCTAAGAACCTGTGCTAGCAGCTGCCTTGTGTATGCTAGGGTACTTGCTGATACAGATAATAAATAAATTTGGCAAAGTTGCAGGTGATAAAATAAACTCATATAAATTCTCAGCATTCCTATATGTTTCTAGTGAAATTTCAACAGCAAGAGATAGAAAGAAATCCCCTTTAAAGTTATTGTAAAGATTATTAACTATTTGGGAAATCTACCTGCCAAAACAAACCCAAGACTTATATGAACACAATTACAAAACACTTTTCACACAAATAAAGTCAGGTCTAATGAACAAGAAAAACATCAATTGCTCATGATTGGGTTGAGCTAATATAATAAAAATGATGATTTTACCTAAATTAAATTACATATATGCAGCCATACCAATCAGTCTACCAAAAATTATTCTGTAGAGCTAGAAAAAATAGTAACAAAATTCATTTGGAAGAACAATAGGTTCAGAATATCAAGAGAATTAATGAAAAGAAATACTAGGGAAGGTAGCCTAGCCATACCAGATTTTAATATCTATTATAAAGCTACTTGGTACTGGCTAAGGAATAGAGTACTGGATCAGTGGAAGAGATTAGGTACATGAGACACAGCAGTCAATGACCATAGTTATTTACTGTTTCATAAACCCCAAAACCCCAGATTTTGGGATATGAACTCACTAACTGACAAAAACTGCTGGGAAAACTAGAAAATAGTAGGGCAGAAACTGCGCCTAGACCAATATGTTATACTGTATATCAAAAGCAAGGTGAAATGAGTGCACAATTTAGGTAAAACATCTGATATTGTAAGCAGTTTGGGACAGCAAGGAATAGTTTATCTGTCAGGTTTTTGGAGAAGGGAACATTTTATGAACAAAAAGAGATAGAAAGCATTATGAAATGCAAAATGGATAATTTCGATTACATTACATTGAAAAGTGTCTATACAAATAAAGTCAAAGTAACCAAGATTAAGAGGGAAGGGGAAAATTGGGAAATAGTTTTTACAACCAGTGTCTCTGATAAAGGTCTCATGTTCAAAATATGCAGAGAATTTGGTCAAATCTATAAGAATACAAGTCATTTCCCAACTGATAAATGGTCAAAGGATATGAACAGGTGATTTTCAGAGGAAAAAATTAAAGATATCTAAAAGCGTATGAAAAAATGCTCTAAATTACTACTGATTAGAGAAATGCAAATCAAAATAATTCTGAGATACGACATCTCACTTGTCAGATTGGCTAAGATGACAATACAGGAAAATGATAAATGCTGGAGAGGAGCTGGGAAAACTGGGAAAACTGGAATACTAACACATTGTTTGTGGAGTTGTGAAATGATTCAACCATTCTGGAATGCAATCTGGAACTATGCCCAAAGGGCTATAAATAATTCCATACCCTTTGACCCAGTAATACCACTTCTGGGGTTGTATCCCAGAGAGATCATAGAAGTGGGAGGAAGACCCATATGTACAAAAATATTTATTGCAGCTCTCTTTGTGGTGGCAAAAAACTGGAAATTAAGAGGATTCCCATCAACTGGTGAATGGCTAAACAAGTTGTGGTATATGAATATAAGGGAATACTATTGTGCTATAAGAAATGAGGAGCAGACGGACTTCATAATAACTTGGAAAGACGTACATAAACTGATGTTGAGTGAAAAGAGCAGAACCAAGAGAAATTTGTACACAATTACAGACACATCATATGTGTGTTGACTAACTCTGATAGACTGGGCTCCTCTCAGCAATGCAGGGTTATAAGACAACTCCAAAAGACTCTTGATGGAAAGAGATATCCACATCCAGAGAAAGAACTACAGAGTCTGAACAGAAATTGAAACAAACTACTTGCTCTCTTTTGACTTGCTCTCTTCATTTTGTTTTGTTTCTTCTTTCTCCCTGTTCACTCCACTGGTTATAATCCTTCTTTACAACTTGACTAATGTTTAATGTGAAGGTATTTAGAGATTCTATATTTGATTGTATGCTGCCATGGGAGGGAAGAGGAGGGCGAGGTAGGGAAGGAGGGAAATTTGAAACTCAAATTCCAAACAATGTGGAACTGAATGTTACAAACGAAAAGTACAGAAATAAATTTAAATAAATAAATAAACATTTTTCAAAACTGTGAACTTCATGAAATATAGGTTACCAAGTCTTAAGTAAAATTTTTGTATCCTCCAGGGACTTATATAATGCTCAGACATGGTAAGCATTTCATATATAACTTGTCATTAAATGAACTTCAAGAAAAGATGTAAGAAAAAATTATCTCATATTGGCTTCTTCCCTTTTTTACTTTGAAATTTAAAGAAGATATTATTTCTAAAATCTTTTAAAGTTTTGAACTGTTGCCTACCACTTTATTATCTATTTCCCTGTTAATTCTTACTTTTTTTCTCCCTCCTACCTGGTTTCTGAGTATATTCCGAAACAGACATTGGAAACTAACCTCTAACTTCAAATGTACTCTTCCTATTATGTCACAGTGCCTTTGATGTATATTGGAATACCATTGCTTTCCTTGATCAGAAAGAATATTCATTCTAATGTAACTTCACACTTACTATTTACCTTGTTTAAGTGACCCAAGTTGTTCAAATTCTTTGCTTATACATCTATGGACATCTAAGAGATATGGTGGATACTGAAAGGAAGAAGTGGAGCACAATGGAAAGAATTGGTTGTAGAGCTAGAAAAATAAGTTTCAGGTCCTTCTCTTGATAAGTACTGTAATACTGAGCAAGTCACTTAACTTCTCTTGACCTGAGTTTCCCCGTATAACAATAAGAAGTTTGGACTAGAGCTTCCCTGGGGTCTCTTACACACCCACACCCACCCACACACCTGCATATGTATATAAGTATATGTGTATATATACATATGCGTATATACATGTATATGTGTCTGCATGGTATGCATGTGTAGTGATTCTATTACTTGCCAGGCTCAAATTCTCTATTTGCATGCTACTGAATTTATATTTGAAAGAGTATATAGATTTGGTTTCAAATACTAGATTGTTATTTATTAACTATTTCATCCTGGGGAAAATAACTTGACTTATCTAATGCTATGTTTTCTTCTCTGCAAGGAGGTAATTTGTCAATAAGTTTTCTCTCACGTTCTTTTTAGCTCTAAATGTATGATTCTATGCTCATCTTATGATATTATCATCACCTTAAAGCCATCAATAGCAACTTTGGCACCTGAGGCAAGCATCATAAAAAAAAATAGCCTCAAATGATCTTTGTTGCTTAGGATATGGAAATAATACAATTTTTTAAAAGACAAATTCAGTTAAAGGTGAAATGAAAGTAATTGCTATAGAGGCACAAAAAGTGTTGTACAAATTTTACTAATTATTTCTGGTAATTAGATGTTAAGGTCACTTGTTTCTGCCCTGCTGAAGAATAATATAAACCAGGGCGGGGAACCTGTGGCATTGAGGCCATTTGTGGTCCCCTAGGTCCTGAAATGCAGCCTTTTGATAATTAGGCCCACACTTGAGGACCTAGAGAATCACAAGTGGCCTTGAGGCCACAGGTTTCCCATCCCTGTTAAGTTGTCATCATTCCAAGTATAAGAAACTAAATTATTTCTTTATTTTTAAAAACAAACATTTTATGTTTTTGTACCTTCCAAATTTTAATACCTTGGGGCAAAGCCTTGCCTCTTTATCCAAAGTATGGCTGTATCAATCATTTTATAGCACAGGAAATGTAGACCCAAAGAGATAAATTGTCTTAGCAGAGATCTTATTTGTCACTGACGTAAATAGCAGAGGTGAGGTTTGAACTCATGTTGTCTCCAAATCTAGGGCTCTTTTGACCCTATAACACTGAAAAATCAGTTACTGCCAAATGAAATAAAATAATTTCATAACACCATTGTTTTGTGTAAGAAATATATTGAGAATTTTCCATTTAACTTTCATATGGAGCGAAGAAGCTCTAGGTTCAAGTTCTGCCTTTGATATATCCCAGGCATATAATATCAAGTAAGTCATTAAACCTCTCAGCTTCATAAGCAACCCTCAGATTCTAGAAGCTACAGAAAAGTTGTCATTGTGAAAATAGGCATCATGATGAGAACCCTGTCCATCCATGAAATCACAGGTCTTCCTCTCTCAAAACAAATCTGCTTACCTTTATTTATTCATTTCATTTTTAAATCATTTTTTCTCTCTCTCTTACTGAACCTTCCAAATGGGAAAAAAATTGAAAAACATATGGTATTACATAACAAATATATATTTAAGCCAAACCAACTCCCACAGAGGCAAAATTCTAAAATGGTCCTCTCATTCCATATCTTAAGTCCATTACCTATCAGGAGGTAGTAGTCTGCTTCTTTATCAGCATTGTAGAAGTATAATTGGCTGTTGCATTGCTGAGAGTTCTTATATCTTTTATTTTTTGTTTGGGGCATAAATTTTTATTCTGGGTCCGTTTACTTCACTCTTCATTAGGAGATTTAAATCTCAGGTTTCTCAGAAATATTCTTTTTGTCACTTCCTCACTGCATAATATTTACATATATATCTATATACATATAGAGAGAGATACATACATACGCATACTTACACACACTTATATCAAATAGATCTCTCCATTTGATATTTTATTTATATTGAAGATTAGTGACAGCAAACACCAATTTTAGTTTATGAAATGAGTATTAGATATAGATGATTCTGACCAATCACGTGGGAAACAGAACAATAACACTTTAATTGTAAGTTGAAATCCATATCAAGTATTTGACAATTAGGGCTGCACTTGAAGATGTAGAGGGCTACATGTGGCTTCAATGCTACAGGTTTGCCACCCCTGTTAAGCCATCATGAATCTAAATAAATAGTTGAGATTGACTTTAAACATGTTAGTCTATATTCCCCTTCCTTATACTTGTCAAATATACTTAAAGTTTAACCAAAGTATACTTTTTAAAAGGTGCTTTCAGCCATGAAATAGAATCATGCATTTTAAGCTTACTGCTTTCTAACAAATTTCTTTGAGAATATGCACATAATTGGAGATGAAGCTTTGCATAATAGGCTCTATTCTATCATTATGTGTCATGCGCCATGCTGTAAACAAGATGTGCTATCTCAACTGTGCATCTTTTTTCAATATTTTTCCTGCAGTTTTTTTTATTGGAAACAGAAGAGAAACATTTGAAAGTGAACTCAGCATTGTGCACACTGACATTTAGGGTCAACTGTGATAAGATTCTCGGTACTCATTTTCCACTTGTTCTACTTGAGCAAAACAAAAGAATTTTATGAACAATTAGCAAGATGGTTATTCTCTGTATCAGATAAGATGCTACATTTGTCTTGTTCTGGTGACGTGAACTTATCAAGACTTCAGTGTACCTTTTATTTCTAAAGCTCAGCTACACAACAGATGGGATGTCTAACATCCTTTTCTATTTAAAACATGCAAGTCCTAATCAACAAGAGGGTTTTAGAATGTTAAACCAGCCAGCCATAAGAAATGTGTCATGCAGTTTCCTGTCATCCTAATTAATTAGATAGCATTATTTGTTGTCCCCAATGAACTCAAATGAGCTCAATGGCTGATAATAGCTTCATTCTTTTCAGGGGTTTTGTTTTCATTTTACTAGAACTGGAGATAGGACATTTTTTTAAACAAAAAAAAAGCACTTAGATTACCTAGGAAAGTACTATGGTTTATTGCTGATAAAAAGGATGAAGCATTCAGACTTGTGACAAGGTCATTTAAGTTTTGCCTACTAGGAAATTTTTCACTGGGAAAAAAACCTAGCATTTTAATAATATATTTCATATTTTAAAATGTTTATATTGTTAAGAATACTTTATGATTTATTTTCTATTCTTTTACTCTCTTGGAGACAGTGTGATGAAGTAGAAAGAATGCTAGAATAAAAAGACCTGGGGTCAAGCTCTAGTTAATCCACTTTCTACCGATCTGACTAAAAAGAACTTAGCTTCTCTGCTTCTCATTTTTCTCATCTGTAAAATCAAATTTGGCAGTTAGATAGATAACCCCCTATTATCTATTTTAGAGAAACCTATGATCCTATGCCAAATAATGACATTTATGGAAAACAGTACTTTGTACTACTTCTTGTTCTTAAATATTTTTTGAATATTTAAGTAAAAATTCTGATTTATCACTTTTAAAAATAAAAAAAATACCCATGGAAATTTGTAGAAGGAAACAGTTTTAATTTTGTCATTTATAATGTCAAACATGTACACAGTTTAAATAAATTAGGCCTGAATCACAGTAGAAGGAGGGAACTGTGGGTTAAAGGCTACTTAAAAGACTTTACCTTATTACAAAGTTCGTGATAAAATAAGAAAAGAAAATAACGCTACCTAAAACTACAGTGCTCTGAGGTGCTAAGAATCATAAAAGCAAACAAAATTATTTACATACAAGTGAGTATATTTTGATGCTCAACTGCCTACCAATATTTTCACCATCATTCCTCAAATAGCAAGCAACAGTGGTTCTATTTTTAAGGATTTTACAGTTATGCTTTTAAAAATCATTTGGAAAGATAAGGTAAATTCATGCTAAATACTATATAAAATTTCATTTTCTGTTACATGTTTTGCATTAGAAAATATAAGTCTACTGCAGAATCATATCACAAGCTATAATCAATAACAATGGGTATATAAAACAGGTCAACTGAAGTGAAAAAAATGAGTGTTTTCAGTAAATAGGCTTTCTCCTCTATGATGTAGCTTAATGGATATATATTATCCCATCTTCTAAAATATTTATCCCACACAGGTGCAAATTAAATTTAAAATATATTCACTAAATGTCAGCTCTACAGAAGACACTACTAACTTGAAGGAAAGACTTTTGAGTATATCCTGGATATCTATAGCTACTATCCCCAGTGATGCAATTCCATAAAACCTCTATCTTATCATTTGCAACACTTCCTACATTTGTCCTATCTATCTTCCATAGACTATCTACCTCAAAAATACTGGATGACTTGTTCTACTCTTTAAATATTTTGCATACACATCCACAATATTTATGTTATCACATCAATTATGCCTTTACAATATGTCAAGCTCACCTCATTTTTCTAATACCCATTTACCTGAAAGTGTCTTATATGTCATTTATTGCATTCAAGTCACAATAATATGTTGCAGCCTCCTTATACCCATCATACTTCTTTCTGTTGCCTTTTCCATAAGTCACAGGTTGTATTTTTTTTCAGCTGAGACCATCATAGTATATAATTCTTAGCCACAAAGTAACACTCAGAGAACATTAGTGTTAAAAGTGGGGGTGGAGCTTTTGTGGCAATATTGGAAGAGTGATATATTTTCCTAAATGTGATTTCCTGAATTTTTCTTATTAAATCACATGCCCATTATGCAGTTTTCTAGGGCTTGACATATCTGGCAAGATGACACACAAATAACCAATATTTAAAAAGTAACCAGGAAGAGAAGAAGAATAAAAATCTACCTGAGATCTGTGAAAAGATCATTCTAAATGGGCAAGTAAGTATAGTTTTCATAGAGGAGCCAGCATTTGAGCTGTGTTGAAATATTTAAGGAGAAATAAAGAGAGGAGGCATGTTAAAAAAGGGGGGTATAAACAAAATCACAGTGATAACATGAGGCACTGAGACATGGATTGAGTTGTCCAGCTTGTCTTAAGTAAACCATTGGGGTAGGAATGTGACATGAGTCTTCTTAAGTGTTTTCCTCACAAGTTTATCATTTTTATGTAATACTTATTATATATTATTATTTATATTATTTATTACATATCTGTTATTATTATACGTATGTACTGATTTAGATCTTATTTATACATAGCATGAGTAATATTAGTATTGTTTCATACATTATGAAATTGAGATAGAGAATTTTTTAATTCATTTCAAGAGCACAGGGACATTGTACATTTTAATGGCCTTAGATATTTAAGATGGCTTACCAGGTATGGAATACGATCTGTTACTCAGATCTCATCCAGTTATAGAACAGATTTTACACTCCCCAAGGGAACAACTTGGTGTCAATTTCAGTCTTCCTAAAACTGATATAGGAGGTTGAAATGTATATATAAGGGGTGGATGACCTATTCTTCAGTACTTTGCTCAATTTATAGCTCCTCTATGAAACCTTACAATCACAGTCAAGGTAGGCATGGTGCAATCTTGTCTAAATATGATACATAATCACAACATTTATTTTCTTGTTTTATACTTCATAGAATGATTGAATCCAAAAGTTAAAAGCAATTGTGGAACTTATCTAGTCCAAACCTTTATTTGAGGCATAAATCTCATTTATAGTACCCAGATAAGATATCATTTACCTTCTATTCACAGAACAACAATGAGAAGGAACAAACTACCACTTGGGGAGCTCCATCCATTCAGGAGAGTACTGGAAAATGTTTTTTCATATAAAGCTCAATCTGCCTCCAAGTAATTTCTACCCATTCATTAAAGTTCATAGGATCATAGATTCAGAGGTGAGAAAGAACTTCCAAGTCAACTAATAGTTTTCCAATAAAAAAGTACAATTTGTAGTCATAAAAATACTCTAAATCATTATTGATTAGAGAAATGCAAATTGAAGCA
>JAQQSW010024150.1:0-10142 GCA_028646575.1 Pseudocheirus occidentalis | reverse complement strand
ACACACACATTTATATTCCCTTTAACTATCCTCATACTGAGAAAAGTTTCATAAGTTACAATTATCATTTTTCCATATTGGCATGTAAATAGTTCAACTTCGATAAGTTCCTTATGATTTCTTTTCCCTATTTACCTTCTCATGCTTCTCTTGCTTCATGTATTTGAATGTCAAATTTTCTATTCAATTCTGGTTTTTTCATCAAGAATGCTTGAAAGTCCTCCATATCATTGAATGATCATATTTTCTCCTGAAACGTTATACTCAGTTTTGCTGGGTGGGTGATTCTTGGTTTTAATCCTAGTTCTTTTGACCTCCGGAATATCATATTCCAAGCCTTTCAGTCCCTTAATGTAGATGCTGCTAGATCCTGTGTTATCCTGATTGTGTTTCCACAGTATTCAAATTGCTTCTTCTTGGCTGCTTGTAATGTCTTCTCCTTGGTCTGGAAACTCTGGAACCTGCCTATAATATTCCTAGGAGTTTTCTTTTTGGGATCTTTTTCAAGAGGTGATTGGTGAATTCTTTCAAGTTCTATTTTGCCCTCTGGTTCTAAAATATCAGGGCAATTTTCCTTGAGAATTTCCTGAAGGATGATTTCTAGGTTCTTTTTTTGATCATGGCCTTCAGGTAGTCCAATAATTTTCAAGTTATTTCTCCTGGATCTATTATATTAAGGACTTACTAAATTATGCTATATTTTGATTTTCAGTGAATGTTTTGCCTTAATCTGTCACTGAATAAATGAAGTTTGCTATGCTCATTATCTGAACCTGGAAGTTGCTTTTGCTTGGCATTTCATGGGTAAATGACCATCTTTCCAGGTAAAAGATCAGTCTATTATGGAGGACACTGGCAAGGATCTTGACAGCAGTGATTAAGAGAGAATCCACCCTGTGATTGTCACAGGACAATCTATTTCCTTTACCTTTATAGAGATGGACAATGGAGGCATCCTTAAACTCCTGGGGATAACACCTCCTGCAATATAACCAGAAAAATTTCAGGTGAGCTTTTATATGAGCAGTGGACCCCCTGCATTGAAAAATCTCAGCTTTGTCACATAGGAGGAGCCTAATGGCATTCAAAACCTCTTCTTTAGTTGAAAATTTGGCTAGAGAGGGATTGACTTCAAACTGATGTATATGTGGTCAACAGCTTAAGCACTGATTGATGATATTCTGTTGAGAATATTATGGAAATATTCAGTCTATCTCTCCAGGATCATGTCTTTATCACTAATCAATATGTTTCCATCAGCACTGAGTAGGTAAGATGCACCATATGTATTTAACTTGAAAAAGCAAAAGCCAAAACTAAGATAGAGGGCAAATTGCATTGTGTTGTGTTTTATTTTTTGTTCACAAATGATTGTGTACTGAATATAGCTTGTAAAGCTGAGATGCAACAAGAAATGGATCAATTCTCTACTACTCTTGATAATTTTGTCCTAATACTTAATAACAAATAAAATAATCCTTTATAACAAGAAAATACAGGTTCTCCACCAGTCAGCACCACACCATCCACACATGGATCTATTGGTTATGGTGACAGGTAAGTTTGAATGTTGTGGATAATTTCATTTACTTTGGTAGTGTACTTTCCTGGGATGTACACATTGATAATGTGGTTGGCACATGCATGGCCAGAGCTAGCTCAGTGTTTGGGAAGCTCTAAAGGAAAGTATGGGAGAGAAGAGGTATCAGACTGACTACCAAACTGCAAGTCTATAGAACTATTGTATGTTACAACTGCTCATTGTTGCATGCCTGTAGAACCAGGACAGTATGCCAGTAGGGCACAAGGAAACTGAATATCTTCCATTTGAATTGTCTGAGATTCTGAAGGTCATTTGGCAAAATAAGGTACCAGACACTGTGGTCTTTTCTCAGCTGAACTGTCAAGCATTCCAACTCTACTGCAGAGAGTGCAACTCTAATGGGTATGATGTTGTTCAAATGCCAAATAAACATTTGCCTAAAAGACTATTTTACAGAGAACTCACACGGGACAAGTGTTCACATAGTGTTCAGAAGAAGTGATACAAGGACCCTCTCGAAATCTCTTTGAAGAACTTTGGGATCAGTTGCATGACATGGGAGATGCTGGTACAGGACCACCCAGCACAGGATGCCCTAATCAAAAAAGGTGCTGTGGTCTGTGAGCAAAACAGAACTGCAGTAGCTCAGAAGAAATGTGAGAAATGCAGATTCAAAGACATCTCCACATCCAGTGTTCAGGTGGACTATTTGTGCCTCATCTGTGGTAGAGCCTTCAAACCTGCCACTAAGTTCATCTTGTTCTGACTAGCCACAGCCCATCATACTGTATCTTGATTCCAATATAGTGGTCATTTTAGTCTTCTTTAAGAACAAAGGACAACAACCAACCACTATCACTGTCACTGTCTACCACCCTAATACCACTACTACCATCACCGTCATTGCCACTACCACCGTACCACCACTACCACTACCACCACCACTACTACTATCACCACTACTACCACCACTGCCACCACCACTACCTCTACCCCCACCCCCACTACTACTACTACTGCTACTACCACCACTACTACTGCTACTACTACCACTACTACTACTACCACTACCACTACTACCATGAACACTACCACCACTACCACCACCACTACTACTACTACCACTACTATACTACTACTACTACTACTACTACTACTACTACTACTACTACTACTACCGCCACCACTACTCCTACTATACTACTACCATTACTAGTGATACATTTATAATAAAGACCTTTAAGGTTTTATTAACCTTCACCATAATCCTATGAAGTAGGTAGTACAAGAATTAATGAAAAGCAATAATATGGGATAGTGGTTTGAGCCCTGAGTTCTTTCTCAGACAATACCTTGTCTTAAGGGTCTGGATAAGTTGTTTAACTCTCTCCTAGCCTCAGTTTCTCTATCTGTAATTTGTGGATAATAGCAAAACTTACCTCACAGGGTTGCCCTAAGACTCAAATGAGATCATATATGTAAAGTATTTTGCAAACCTCAAAGATTTTCTGTAAATGTAAATTACTATTATGCCCATTAAAATACATTGCCTGTACAATAACGGGAAAGAGCCAAAAGGCAATGAGTCCTTGCTCTCTGGAGTTGAAGTTGAGGATGTAAATGGAAGCCAGAAATCTGATTTAAAGACTACCAGCTCTTTAGAGTGATTGCTCTTTCTACTGCCATCCTGGGCACCTGAATTAATGACATCTTGACCTCCTGAATGAGAAAAGAACTGTGAGCAAGGCTAAAGGATTCTTTGCTGCAGGTTTTTGGGTTGATTAGCCTCATTCATTTTGGACTGTTGGGTTTCTTTTGAAACATCACATCCAGCACTTGTGAATCTAATTCTATTATTCATCCTCCAAAAAAAATGTTATACCCACAAATATAATATAATTTCAATGGTATAGTTAGGAAAATGCTTATTTTTTCTGAAACATCTGCCTAAACCAGATTCACTGGCTGTCTAATTGAAATGACCCAGATGTATTGTTGTCACTCTTCTCAGGCTTCTCCATAAGGGCTTGGCAGCTGTGCTCATTGTAATGGAATTAAACAGCAACAGCACCAGGAAGCTCTGACGCAGCCTGGACCCACTTCCAACGTGGCTTCCATCACATGATTCTCCACGGAGCAGGCAACTCGTGTGCATTTACCCTGCCAAGACATTTCACTGAGTATTCAAAATAAGGAAGCTCAGCCATCTTTCTTATTTTCTAGCCTTTGATGAGTGATAAAGATATATTTAAGTAAAGAATCTTTGACTTCTTTATATGATAATCAACTATGAATGACTTAGCTATTCTTAGCAATACAATGATCCAAGACAGTTCCAAAGACTCATGATGAAAAATGCTGTCCACCCTCAGAGAAAGAACTGACAGAGTCTGAATGCAGACCAAAGCAGACATTTTTACTTTCTGTAATTTTTTACGCTTGTTTTTCCTATTGGTCTGTCTCTTCTTTTACAACATGACATATGTGGAAATATTTTTCATGATTCCATAGATAGAGAGATAGTTTCTTACTTTAGGGAGGATAGAGGTGGAGAGAAGAATAACATTTGGAACTCAAAATACTTTTTGAATGAATGTTAAAATTTGTCTTTACATGTATTTGGAAAAAATTAAATGCTATTAATTTTTTTAAAAAAAGAAATTTTGACTTCTGATTTTTCTGGGAGGATGGTGTTAGTAATTGTAACATAAGAATAACAATAAAAACTAACAGTTACATAGTGCATTAAAGTTCACGGAGTGCTTTAAGATATTGTCAAAATATTTTGGAGATACCCCACTTTCCAGAGCTAAGATTCAGTAAGCAGGC
Source organism: Pseudocheirus occidentalis (assembly GCA_028646575.1). Classification (NCBI taxonomy): domain Eukaryota; kingdom Metazoa; phylum Chordata; class Mammalia; order Diprotodontia; family Pseudocheiridae; genus Pseudocheirus; species Pseudocheirus occidentalis. The sequence goes on along the minus strand of JAQQSW010024150.1, from coordinate 5,770 downwards.
TGTGTCTTGACTGTGACATAACAATAATCCTTTGTGCTGAGGATGACATCACCCTCTAGCAAAGATCAGGACCAGGTGTTCACAGAAGGATTTAGCTCCTTCTCTTTCCCAGGGCCATCTATCACATCTTCACAAACCCTGGTCCTTTTCACTGACAGGTACTGTCCTCCTGTTCTCATCACAGAGCTCTGGCTCTATACCTGGCAGGGTGGCCATGATTCCTAAGACTTGAGACAATGACTGTTAACCATGGTATCTAAAAATGCCTATGTTGTCCCAAGAAATGCCAACCATGAGAACTATCTCAAGATCTAAGAAAGATTGTGTTGTGAGCCAACCCCTTTCAGGTATATAAGTGGCTCCAGCCTTAGCAGCCATAAGCCCTCCTTCTTAGGAAGAGGGCTTCCATACACATATGTCATTTTCCTCAATCTGGAATTAATTAAACTTCTATTTGTTTCCTGACTCTGCTGTCTCTAGCCTGCTCCGTTTATTTGGCTCCAACTGCCCATAGGTTAAAGGCTGGTTCCAGTCCAGTTGACATTAAACTTCAATGCATTTATTTCTCACAACTCTTTGAACTAGGCAATCTATGCTTTATTATCCCCTTATTGATAGGCACTCCTTGAAATTCAGAAGTTCGGCAACTTGTCCAGCATAAGTTATTGTCATTCTGTCTACTGTACCACAAGAAAGAACCTGAAAAAAGCAATCCAAATTATAGACATACTGGGGACCTAATGAAGAAATACTGTTAAGTCATATATACATTTCTCCATAGGTTTGGTTTTGTTCGTTTGTTTTTTTTTAATAAAAATTAGGATTCTTTAATACTCTGCTAGATCCTTTATCTCATTTTATGTGAGTACTCCCTCCAGTGGTACAGATTGCAACCTGTCTACACCTACTCTATGCCAATCTTGTCCATGCCATCTTATAAATCCTCCATAGGGTATTCATGCAGCATTCTTGGGGTCCTACTTTCTGGAATGTTGGAATCTGCTAGAGCTTCTATTTCATTAGCATGGGCTTTGAGAACACAGTGTCACCTTCACACTAAGAGGACACCTCAGAGTAGGACTTTTGTGGAGGATGATGGGATTATACTAAGGATATCTTAGGAAAGAACCTGTAAATAATAATAATATGAATTAGCACTTATGCATCACTTTAAAGTTATTTCTTTTGATGCTTACACCAATGGTGAGAGGTTGGTGCTAATATTATCTCCATTTTACAGATGATAAAACTGAGTGGGAAACAAGTTAAGCAACTTTCCCAGACTCACACAGGGATGTCTGAGATGGGATTTGAATTCAGGTCTTCCTGACCCCAAATTCAGCATTGGACCACCCAGATGCCTCAAAAACTTGAATCATTAATATATATTTAAAATGTTTTAGTGGTAACTGTTTTAGCATTGTGTACTAGGTTCTCAAAAAGCCTCTCGATTCAACCACTAATTTTGGTTCCCACCCAAAAGAAATTTAACTTCTATGAAGTGTGATTTGGGGCAGAGGAGAAGAGGAAAGACAGAGACGCAAGAGAAATAAACCTGTAACCTTCATAGATTATTGGAATTTTTAAGGTACCCTGAGGGGTGGACAAAAATGGATAAGGTATTACACAGCCATCAGATTAATCATGTTTAATATTGATGGAGAAAGCTTCCTTGAGATACAGACCTCAAACTGTGATTTAAATGAATGGAGAGCCTACGTTTGGACAAGAGAAATCATCTCTACATTTCTGATGGCTTGGCAGACAACTTCCAAAAAGAGGCATAGTTTGATCACTAGGCAAGTGCAGAATGGGTAACAGTGGATTACAGAACATGAAGATTAGATGGATTTATGGAGAACCTTGAAGATTTCAGCTAGAAAAAAAAATGTATCTGACTTTGAAGGTGATAGGAGTCCTTGGATAAACTCTAAGGAATAAAAAGAGGCAGCTTGGTAAGACTGGATGAGTAGTGAACTGGGAGCCAGGATCACAGAACCATAGAATTTAGGGCCAGAAGTGTCTGCAGAGTTCCTGCTGTCCAGTCCCCTCACTTTACTATTGCTGTTCAGTTGTCTCCAACTCTTTGTGACCCCATTTGGAGTTTTCTTCACAAAGATGCTAGTGATTTGCCATTCCCTTCTCCGGCTCATTTTAGAGATGAGGGAACTGAAGCAAACAGGATAAAGTGAGTTGCCCAGGGTCACACAACTAGGAAGAGTCACATTTGGACTCAGGTCCTTGGACTCCAAGCCCAGTACTCTATCCAATGTACCACCCAGCCTCCCCATGAGGTAACTGAATCTCATACATGTTAAATGTCCTATTCAAGGCCACATAGTCAGTAGGTTGTAGAGTTTGGATTCCAACCCAGGTTTTTGACCACCTCTGCCAAGCCATCAGAAATGCATAGAACACTCATTTTCTTTGTCTGAATCTTGGCTCTCTATTCATTTAAATCACCATATAAAGTCCATGTTATTAAACCTTAATTAATCTAATGACCTTATAATACCTTACCCATTTTTTATCTAGGGAAGCTGGTGGTACAGTGTGGTTAGAGTACCCAATTCAAAGGCAGGAAGACCTGCATTCGAATCCAGATTTAGACACTTATTAGCTGTGTGACCTTGTGCAAGTCCCTTTACCTCTGTCCCCCTCAGTTTTCTCATCTGTGAAATGAGGATAATAATAGTACTTAACCACCCAGGGTTATTTTAAGGATCAAATAAGACAATAATTCTAAAGTGCTTCACATAGTACTTGATATATAGTAAGTACTATATAATTAGTTATTATATGTTATTATCATATATTATAAATTATTATATATAAATACATTATTATATATTTCATTCATATAATTCATATATTTATATTATTATACATACAGTTATACAAATATATATTTATAGATACATAAATAAATACAGCACTAGCTAAATACTGTATAAGTATTCATTAAATATAGGATTAGTACTTGCACTACCTGTCTTAAAGGGTTATTTGAGGACTGTGCCTTGAAGGTCTAAAAACAAAATAGAAATGTGAGCTTATTACTATAAAAATTGACTTTAAAGTAACAGGAATGTATCGTGTCCAGGACACCTGTTGAATAGGACAAGACGGAATTGCTGAAACAAATCAACCATGCCTGGGGAAATGTGGGTCGATGGTCAGGGACCTCAGAGTCCTGGTCCCATTACAAGGCTGTGCCTGTGAACTGATGATGCCAAGAAAACAGTCACCATGTTAGAGAGAGAAGGTATGGCAGGCCCATCAGAAATGAAGTCAGTAGAGTCAAAAGTAAGATAGAGGAGTGAAGAGACAAGCAGATTTATGGACAGCCTGAGGAGGAAACAAAGACATCAAGGAAACCAGGGGAAGAAGACAGAATACAAGTGAAGACCAGTGGGAAAGGCTCACAGACACTGGGGCACCATGTCCCTTTATGACACTTTATTTACCTATCTTGTTATACTTGTTTCTATTCTTTAAATAGAAAATCCTGTCAAAACACGGAGACAGCATAGATATGTTTTAAGTAGGACAAAATACCAAAGGAAATAAAACAAAGATAAATCAAGACTTATTCTCCATACCTCCCCACCCCGGTGCATGAAAAGGTACTATCTATCACAAAGTTCCACAGTAGAGCACTCTCCAAGCAACTCATTCAATTTGGTCATTTTTCAGTCATGTCTAACTTTTTGTGACCTCATTGGGATTTCTTGGCAAAGATACTAGCATGGTCTGTCATTTCCCTCTTCAGCTCACTTTACAGATGAAGAAACTAAAGGAAACAGGATTAAGTGACTTGCCCAGGGTCACATAGTTAGTAAGCGTCTGAGATTTGAACTCAGGAAGATGAGCCTTCTGGACTTCAGGCCCAGCATTCTATTCACCGTACCACTTAGATGCCCCAGACAATTCATTCTTCTATGGTTATATGCAATGTATGGTACAACTCCCATCCCCCAATGTAATATTAATGGGTCTAATGGCCTAATGTGAGAGCAGCTGGGCACTTACCCTTCTAGGGTCTTCACCACACGCATTGGACACAGCCTGCCATGTTCTTGGAATAAGAGTCGGGAGCCAGTGGAGATAGAGAGCTGAGTTCCTTTATTATGTCACATATGCTGGTTACATTACTCCTCCTTTTTGCAGCCTCCCAATTTCCCTTATATCCCTTGTTCTTGGCTGAGTTAAGCAATACATATAGTAAAAGTGTAGCTGGACTCTTGCATTCCAAGATGAGGGGCAGCTGGAGACAATGGCGGAGCTCTCTACACGGTACAGAGCTACTATTCTGAGCATCTGGCTTTCCAAACACCAGCCTTCTCAGGCGCCACAAAGCCTGCATATCCAGAGGCCTGAACATGCCGGACAAAGGTTGCCAGAAATGTAGCCATGTTTCCAGAATGCCACGGGTCTCATGTACTATACGTGAGGAACTGCACTCTATATTTCCAACAATTTCCCTTGATGTGGACACACATACACAAAGAGCATGTGTTTGTATAGCACCTTCTCTCTGGAAAGTGCTTCATTCACTCTAACCTCTTCTAAAATTGGCAGGACTAGATTCCCATGACTACCACCATGGGATTTTGTTCAAATTATTTTAAAACCCTAAAGACAATCCAATTAGTCAATAGACATTTATTAAGTACCTACTATGAATCAGGCACTGTATTAAGAATTAAGCAGAAGATGGTGGCATGGAAGCAGCAAGGTCCCACAGCTCCCACACAGCCACCCTAAAGACCCATAAAATATGACTCTGGACAAATTCTAGGGTTCTCAAACTCACAAAAATACAGAAAACACATCTCTCGCAGAAGGCAGCTTGGCAGCAGGGGATCATCACGGAAGGACGCGAGCCAAGGCCAGCCCAGCCTGAAACCAAACAGGCAGCCAGGCCTGGTTGGTAGGAAGGAGCCAAGCCGAGCGGAGCCCCCTGCAGCCAGTCTACAAGAGAGAAGATCTACAGCCTCCAGCAACTCCACATCTAGCAAGGTGTGAAAAATAGGGATTAGAGAAAGGCAGCTCAGCAGGAGGGACTCATCACTCAGGCCTGCAGGCCAGGAGCAGAGGCCAGCCCAGCCTGAAATCGCCATGGGGCCAGGCTCCAGGGCAGTCGGGAGGAGCCAAGCCTTCCAAGCCACAGTGAGAGTCTACTTCAGAGAAGATCTAAAGCACCTCGAGCAATCTTCACATCTACTAAGCCAGGATTCGAGGTCAGTAAAAGTGAGTGAAGCTTTCAAGCTAAATTTGGGGGAGGAAAAGCAGTTCAGCCAATCTACCCACAGTGCAAGAAAGCAGTGGGAGAAGGGCAGGAACTGCTGTAACCAGAGGCTGTCCCCACTGGGCTGCTTCAGAGCTCCTGGCCTGTGGATCCTGCAGGGGGGCTGAGTCAATTGATCAGGGCCAAGTGCTCTTGCTTTGAGTGGCCTGGATCCAGATCATGGTCTTGGGTGGCGGTCCTGGGGAGCGCTTTCAGCAAGCCAAAGCTGGTGGGGGCTGCAACACCCCCCTAATAGCTCTGGCAGCTGGGAAAACCCCAGTGATGTGTAACAGAGCTTTCCCCCCTGGAAGCAGAGTTTCACAGAGCTAAAAAAAACAACCAATTAATTGACTGGCCAACATGAGGAGAAGGAAGCAAAATAAGAACAGCAATAAAACTCTAGAATCCTTTGTTGTGGACAAAAAAGATCAAAGCATGGAACGGGGGGAAGACAACACAGTCAGAACTCCCACACCAAAT
>JAQQSW010024149.1:0-10142 GCA_028646575.1 Pseudocheirus occidentalis | reverse complement strand
TTTTTTTTGTATTTCCAGTGTTTAGCACAGTATTTGGCACATACTAGGTACCTAATACAATTGTATTTACTGGCTGACTGCCTATACATATAAATCTTGCTAAACAAATGAACAGATTTCAAGGAAGACCTTAGGGATTGGTACAACTACTTTCTTCTCCCTGACTTTAGAATTAAGTCAGAATGAACTTCAATGTTAGACTGTCGCCATCTCAAAGGTACACCACCTTATTTATATGCCCAAGTCCTACATTTAGATTGTGCCAGTTCTCTAGACCACTTCTGTATAAACTTTCATTTTTAAAGACTTCCAGACTTAATTATCTAAGAATCAGGTACTGAATTCAAGGGGCAGTTTGAGGGATATTAAAAAGGAAGCTGAGGTTGTGGCTTGTATTAGCAATCTGTCATCCTTGAATGATTTAAAAGTTAGAGTTCACCAACCAAGATATTAAACAGTTTTTATAAGGTATCATTGGCAGGTCAATTTGTTAAAGAACTATTGAATACAGTTCATATTAGGAAATTTTTTTTGAGGGTGCCTGCAGTTATAAACATTGATTGCATCTGACTAGAGGGCAAGCAAACATTTGCTCTGGAAAAATGGAAAAAAGCACCTCAGAGCAGGAACTCAGGCATCCTTGAAGATGTTGATATGGATATATGACTGTGGCGGGGGGGAGAGGGAATAGAAAAATAAATCAGTGCAAAGTGAAAATTCTGTTGTAGAAGCATCAAATTTGAGTTTGGGTGTAATGTGTCCACTTGCTATGACATGGAGCATATGTTCTGGTCTTCCTTTCCCACCACAAAAACAGAAAAACTTGCCTGTCACATTCTAACTATAGTTGCTCAGGGGTTGTAGATTAGATTCAAATTCTTCATTTATCATATTTAAATCAGCTGTTCTGCCTATAAACCTGCACCAACAAAAGGAGTTTCCTGAGCCTGTGACTGTTCTTCTTCTGTGAAGTAAAAGGGTTGTTCTAGTAACTAGACTCTAGTTGATCTATGTAAGGCCCCATCAGCCCTAAATCTATGATCCCAAGGTAAGAAAATAGATTTCATAGGCATCCTAATGGATCCAGCACTTAAAGAAGTATAAGTAATAACACTGTCTCATGAATTAGAAGGTATTGCACCGGGAAAAATCTTGTAGTTCTATATGTCCCTAAATCAATAGTTGTTGGTTCCAGGAATAGTATTCTGATATTGATAATATAATAATGATATAAATAATAGTAGTCAATATTTATATAGAACTTTAAGAGTTACAAAATATTTATGGACATTATATTACTTTATCCTCACATCAACCTTGGTAGGTGCTTTTATATTCATTTTGTAGATGAGGAAACTGAAGCAGAGAGAGATTAAGTGACTTTCTGAAGGTCACACAACTTGTAAGTGTCTGAGACTGGATTTTAACTCAACATTCCTTGAGAGCAACATGCTTCATTCTTTTTATTTGTGTTTTCAGCACTAGGCACAATGCTTGGCATATAGTAAGCACTTAATTAATACCCTTAATTGTGGTCTCAGAGAAGTGATTGAGGGTTATCATAGAACTGGTATTGGAAACATGCTGATGGTCATGATCAACCTCATAATTCTGTGGAAACAGAACATATGAGAGCACTAATGGAGTACTTTCTGGAATGGAGATGCAGAATGTTGTCAAGGACTCTGGATTCTGACTGCTGCTTATGGTATATCCAGGGATCCTAGGAAGGGTCTTGCTTTTTAAGTCAGTTATGTCTGGCTGTCTGTGAGATCTTCTGAAGAATAGAAATCCTGACTCTGTGAGTTCTTGGAGAGTGGGAACCTTAGAAGAACCTCTGCTGGTTTTATAACATCTATTGGAGACATTTATATACCATTTCAAGATTTGCAAAATGCTTTTCTAACAACAACCTTATGAAGAGTGTAGCATAAAAATTATACAGAAACCGAAGATGTGAGAAGTTAAATAACTTGCTCAGGGTCACACAGTTTTAAATGCCTGATGGATAGTGTGAACCTACACCTCTTAACTCAAAGCCCCAGTACTGTAGCATCACACTATGCTATGCTCTCTCAGTCTTTAAGCTTAGAATGAACCTTGATTTGATTAGAATTAGGAAGGCTAAGTGTCTGTGCTAATAAATTAGACCTTGGGTTTGGATGACAAGAATTTTCCTATTTACTAAGATGTTTCCATTTAACATAGCTGTGATCAAGAGAGCAGTCCCCAATGGTATTATCCTGTATTCTAAATAGGATTTGGGGAGAAATGCATAATTAAAGGTATACATTGTGTTGTCTAAAATGTATGAGAGATGAATAGCATTTTCATAATAGTTTTCATATTGGATCATCTTTTCCTTTAGAATAATTTACATTAAAATCTTTAAACTCCATTGAGAGGGAATATAGTATAATTAAAAGAGCTTTATTAGCAGTCAGGATATGTGGGTTCTGGTTCAATCTTCAGCCTTAACTAGTCTTCTGCCTTCTGTTTGCTTATCTACAAAAAGATAGGGTTGGGCTATATGAACTTAAAGATTTTTCTAGTTTTAATGCTAAATGTACTATTTTGTGATCTTATATTCTCTAAAATTCTTTTAAAAATCTAATAGTAGGATTCTATATCTCAAGACTGGAGGCAATGAAATGTGGAGTCATTGGGCTGGGCAGAAATCCTTATTTTTCTACTCGCTTCTTGTGAGCAGTAAATGTGTGTGATTTTAACTCCTCTCGTTCACATTTCCCTCATCTTTAAAGAGTTGGACTAGATTAGTTGTGTCAAACTCAACTAGAAATAAGGATCCAAGAGCCATATATTGCCTTTCTCCAATGAGTATGTGCTGGGTAACAGGTGCAAACTGGCCTCAAAGGCTGAAACTCTATGTTTACACTATCAACTTCCTTTTAATAATAATAGGAGTAGGAGTAGTGAAGAGGTTTGGGAAGTTGCGGGTGTTTGAGGGATCTCATATGAATCTCTAGTGGATTCTTGTCTGGAAAGAATTTTGCCAGACCCAAGCTGTCTTTTGGCAAAGTTACAAAGTTTATTGTTATGCTGACAGCAGCAGGCAGAAGAAATAGGGGACCTGCAAAGTGCAGGGATCTAAAGTAGAGTAATAAAGTTTTATGCTCTGCAGTGGGCAGGAAAAGGTTAAGGGAACCTGCAAAGAGCAGGGGCTAGAGGTGCAGTTTTTATAACCATAAAACTGTCAGTCAAAGGTTAATTATGCTAACTGGGTGGGCAAAGCTCACTGTAGTATTTGAGTAATTGAGAATGTGGGGTCTGAAGTGAGGCATGGTGATTCTGCTAGTGCTAGTTCAGGGGTTTTAGAGAATTATACTCACTAGAGAGACTGGGATGCTAGTTGAAACCTTTTTCTACATATGCTTGAAATAAACCTATCTTTACTCTTATTGTAACTTTCTTGTATAGTCACTTCCTGAAACTTTTAATTAAAACCCAAGCCCTGATTAACTTGACTGTTAGATTTAACATATGGAGTAATAATTGCTCTAGTAGTAAAATATTTTGTTATGCATGTCCTGTAGGTGTAATATCTAACATATGACCATACAAAAAAGGCATTGGAATGGTCCCCAGGACTTAATTATCTACAGAGACAAGGGCTCAGATTGTTGATGTAGCTTTGTGGTAGCCTATATATAAAAGTCAGCTCACAAGGAGAGAGTAATTTCTATTCCTTCAGGTTTCTTGATGGGCAGACTAGCTTGGTCAACATTGAGGCAAAAAACCTGTGATCAGTGGAAACAATACTGTGTCCTTACTGAGCAGCCTTTCCATATTATGGATAAGTAAGCTTTGTAAAAGCTTTAGATGGTCGATTAGTGTCTCATTTCATTTTAATTACAAATCATAAGCATCAGACCAGTCTGAATCATGTCTGGCATTTAACAGTCTATTTGGAAATACTGTTAAGGGATCAAATATAACTTTGGTAGCGAACTCACAAACCAAAATGACTACTTTCCAGATGAAGCATGTGTTGTGATTCCATTTTAAAATAAGAAAACTGTTTCCAGTACAGAAACATATTGCCAACTTTTTGAAGTGTGTAAAGAGAATGTTTTCAGTTAACAGAAAAGTGTAACAAAATGGTGTGCAAAATATCAAGGCAAGGTCATATCTAGGAAAAGATTTGAGGAACAAGTGACCTAGAAAGGCAAAAAGGATGGATCCTATACTCTTCTGAACTGTCATTAATAATACAAGTGAAAATACTAACAACTTCCATTAATACAGCTGTATGAGGTTTGTGAAGTGCTTCACATATATTATTTCGTTTGATTCTCACAACCACACTGTTGAAGAGGTACTATTATTATCACCTCCATTTTACAGATAGGGAAACTAAGGTTCAGGATTGTTAAATTATATTAACAGGTTCACATAGCTACTTGTCACCTGAGGCAGGCTTCCGAACTAAGCTGTCCTGTCTCCAGGTCTGCGCCTAATTTGCTACACCATGTTGTCTCATTGAAAAAACTCATTTCATATTTTAAGAGAAGTTTGACCCCATTAAGAATTTGTACAGAGAAGTAGAAATAATTTGCCATAATGGGTTATTCATGTCCTCTGTGGGGAAGTTCCACTGACTTTAATGGCTGAGAGTATTTTAGAACAACCTGTCAGGCACATGTTCATGAGAGGAATGGGTAGCCAGGTACTTATCACGGTCTTTTTCACTCAGGAAGATCTTTTAGTTGAGGCCACCTAGAAATGTAAGTTTAGGCAGCAACATGATATAGCTCAAGATATCACAGTATTTGTAGTTCTGAGATGTGGGGCAACACCCCCCTCTGATACTTATTAGTTAGGCAAGTCACTAACAATTTTAAGCTTTGGGATTATAGAATCACAAGATTTGTGTTGGCCATGGTGAATCAACCCAGGATACGGTGAGCAACTAAATTCCCATTTTTCCAGTGATGTAAGTCTATCAAATATTGCCTTTAGTCATGGATACATAGATGGTACAACCTCTGTCCTGTCCCAGTACAACTGTTGGGAGAAAGTTGCACAGAAGTTGGGAGCCAGTATAGTTTTGTGGGATACTCTATCCAGTTAAGGCAATTCAACAAATATGTATTAAGCATCTACAATGTGTCTGTCAGTGGGCTAAATTCAGGGGATACAAATAATAAAAAGAGAATTTCTGCCTTCAAGAAACTTACAATCAAATGAGGGAAGACAACACACAAAGGAAACTGAAGCAGTGGTGTGGTAGGGTGTTGGGAAGAAAAAGTATCAGTGTTAGGGCGTGATTATGATGGAGCCAAATCCAAGGCATGTATCTGGTGAGAGATAACTAAGCTATGAGACTTCTTTAAATAAAGGTTTTGAGAGGAGATTTTTGCACTGCCCTCTAGCACTCCTGTCAGAGAGGCTGAGGCTACTGAAGGAACTGATGAGGTAAGTGTACCAAAGAAAATACAATCTCTGGCATGGTAAATTTCCTGATGATGAGCTTTTTCTGGAAGCATGATGAAGGTGGGATCAACTTCAAATAGTGCAGTCAGCATGAAGATACACCTTGCTTGGTAAGAAGTGACCCAGATATCACAGAATGAGAGTTGGAGAGGACATCAGCAGGCTTCTAATGTAACCAATGACTGAAGGAAACCACACCAAAAGTTACCTGACAAAAGTTTGTGTAGGCTCTGCTTAAAGACCTCTAAGGAATGGGAATCTATTACCTCTTTAGGTAGCCCATTTAATGTTTGGATATCTCTAATTGCTAGGAAGATTTTCCTGATATCAAGCATAATTGGCCTATTTGCAACCTCTCCTTTTTTGCTCTTGGTTCTGCCCTCGAATGCCAACAGAACAAATCTAATCCCTCCTCCACTTGACAACTTCTAAAATACTCGAAGACATGTCATGTCCACTCTGAGTCTTCTCTTCCCCAAGCTAAACACTCCAGGTTCCTTCAAGTATCCTAATATGACATGCACTCAATCCTTTTGATAATCTTTTTTGCCCTTCTCTGTCCACTCTTCAGTTTACAAAGAAAGTTGCCTCAAACTGACCACAATGCTACAAAAGAGATTGACCCAAGGGAGAAGATAATGGCGTTATTTTCTCCATATTCCTGGAAGTCATACCTTTCTTAAGGGAGCTTAGGTTTGCATTTATTCTATTTAGTTGCCATATCACACTGCTGACTCATTATAAACTTGCATATATTTTCCGAGAAATGCTGTTTACCTACACCTCCTATATCTTGTTCTTGTAATATTGTTATCCTACATCCAAATGTAAGACTTTACATTTATTCTTATTGATTTTTATTGCATTTCAATTAAGCCCAACTTTAGCTATCCTTCCAAAGTTAGTATCAACTGCAGATTTGTGGAGCAAGACACCTTTGTCTTTATCCAAGTCATTGATAAAGATGCCATACAGCAGAAGGGCAATCACAGATCCCTGGGGTACTCCACTTGAGAACTTCCAGTTATAGAGCTATTATTGATTTTTGAGTCTAGTCATCCAACCAATTCATAATCAGTTTTGAATTCATCTACTGTAATTATGTTGTCTTATCCATTGCTCTCCATTTTCTCCACAAAATTACCAGGGAGTATGGGTCAAAAAGTTTTGCTAAAATCTAGGCAAACGGGTATCTACAGTATTTCCATCAACAAGTGTAGCAATTCTATCAAAAAAAAGGAAATAACACCGATTTGTTTGGCATGAGATGTACTCAGTTTCCTCATCTGTAAAATAAAAAGGTAATAATACTCATACTACTTACCTAACAGGTTGCTGGGAGAAAACCAATTTGTAAATTTTTAAGTAATGTCAAAGTAATCAACTCTTACTGATTGGCCTTTGTTAAGCATTATGTTTAGTATTATATATTATGTACTAATAATAGGCAATGGAATCCTAGAATTAAAAGATAATAGTAACAGCTTGGTTGCACTCTCACCTCGAGTGTGAATCTCCTCAATGATATTCTCAATAAATGGTTAATCAGTTTTTGCACAAAGACCCATTCATAGGAACCAAATTATGTCCTGAGAGAACCCATTGTAGTTTTTAATGGCTCCAATAGTTAGGAGGTGTTTGCTTCTGTCACCTTCAGACTTTCCTCCCTACAACTTTCTCTGATTTCTGCCCTCTTTGACTAGTCAATATAGATCTATCCCTTTAGGAGCTTGAAATTCCTATCCTGAGACATCCCAGTCTTTCCTTCTTTGAGTTAAACATAGCCAGTTCTTCCAAAAAATCCTCAAAGGGAAGAAATGGAAGAAGAATAAGTATAGATCAGGCACTATGTAAAATACTTTACATGATTTCATATCACATCACTATTGTGATTATCCTCCTGTATGACTCCATTGGGGCATTGAGAGAGACAGTTTCTGGGTATTATTTTATTAATAAAGCTAGCATGTTATTGATAACATGATGGCACAGTCACAGTTTATGTGCCCTTAGAAGAGGGGTGTTCCTGAGGGTGGGAATCAACTCTTATTGGCTAACAATTGAAGTCTAAATGAAATAAGGAATGATGTTTTAAAGTTTTTCTTTGACACTTTTAACAGATTTCAAAATTAGTCATGAAGTCTAACCATTCATGATCAAGATAATATAATAAAAAATCTTTCTCAAATTGATTTGAAAGACAGATTGACATTTGTCTAACCTTAAACCCTTTATATGAAACCCTTCAAAATCTGCCCTTCCCAGGGTGAAAAGGTGACTTGATTTCACTTTGTAAACAAGGATGTTTAGTCTTGATGTTGTCAAGTTTGAAATTTTGGTTTTTGCTTTTGAACCCTCACTGATACTTCCTGTAATGCCAACTTCAGTGTAATTACCTTAATAGGATGATATTTGGGGGATTTCATTTAAAAGAGTGAAGAATCAGGGATCACATAAGTACCTATTTACCATGAGAAATTCCATCAAAGGACCAAGCATAAAAAATGTTTTCTGGCTTTATCAGTTCTAGAATTGATTCTCACAATCAACTTAATTTCAGCATTGCTTATTGACTTAAAGGGAAACAATAAATTTTCTTCTCTAAATAAAACCTGAATTTTTAATGTTTTTATAGCAGAGGTATAATAAAGGCTGGAGAAGGCTGACTTTGAATAGATGAGCTATTAAGATTGTCTTTTAAAAAAAACTTTTGTTTATTTTTAGTTTACATCATTCATTTCCATGAGATTTTGAGTTACACATTTTCTCCCTGTCTTTCCCCTACCCACCACCCCAAAGCAGCAATCCCACTGTATACCCCCTCCCCCAATCTGTTCTTTCCTATATCCTCTCCAATCACCCCTCTGACTTTCCAGCAGGGCAAGATGGATCTCCCTACCCCAGTGCCTGTATAATCTTAATTCCAAGTTGCATGTAATTAATTAGATGATAGATAGAAAGATAGATAGACACACACACATATATACATATATATGTATGTATGTATATGTATATATATATATATATAAACATTTGATTATAGAACTTTGAATTCTAGATTCTTTCCCTCCCTCCCTCATCACACACTCCCACTGGGAAGACAAGCAATTCAATGCATGCTGTACATGTGTAGTTATGCAGAACATCTTCACAATAGACATATTGTGAAAGACTGACTATATTTCCCTCCTTCCTATCCCTTCCCAACCTTGTTCCATTCTCTACTTTGTCCCTGTCCCTTTGCAGAAGTGTATGCTTCTAACAACCCTCTTCCACACCCTGTCTCCCCTCCATCATTCCCCCTCTCATCTCCACCTCCCCTAATCTCCTGTAAGGCAAGATACCCAATTTAGAGTATATATCATTCCTTCCCTAATCCAATTTCAATGAGAGTAAGGTTGACCCATTCCCTTTTGCCTTCTTGTTCTTCCCCTCTATTGTAACAGTTATCCCTTGCCTCTTCTATATGAGATAATTAACCCCATTCTGTCTCTCCCTCTGTCCTCTCATTCTATTCTTCTCCCACCTTTCAATTTCACCTTTTAAAATACCATCCCTTACTATTCAATTGATACTGTGCCCTCTGTCTATGTACACACACATATACAAACTCACACATGTATTCATATGCACATATATACCCTCCTATATATACATATGTGTATGTATACATACACATATGTATACATATACATGTATGTGTATATGTATATACACATTTTTATTCCCTTCACCTATCCTCATACTGAGATAAATTTCATAAGTTAACAATGATCGTTTTTCCATGTTGACATATAAATAGTTCAATTTTGGTAAGTTCCTTATGATTTCTTTTCCATGTTTACCTTCTCATGCTTCTTGTATTTGAATGCCAAGTTTTGTATTCAGTCCTGTTTTTTTCATCAAGAATGCTTGAAAGTCCTCCACCTCATTGAATGTCCATATTTTCCCCTGGAACATTATATTCAGTTTTGCTGGGCAGGTGATTTGTGGTTTTAATCCTAGCTCCCTTGATCTCTGTACTATCATATTCCAGGCCCTTCAATCCCTTAAGCTAGATCCTGTGTTATCCTGCTTGTGTTTCCACAGTATTCAAATTGTTTCTTCTTGTCAGCTTGTAATATTTTCTACTTGATCTGGGAACTCTGGAACCTGGCTATAACATTCCTAGGAGTTTTCTTTTTGTGATCTATTTAATGAAGTGATCAGTGAATGCTTTCACGTTCTAAAATATCAGGTCAATTTTCCTTGAGAATTTCTTGAAGGATGATTTCCAGGGTTTTTTTTATCATGGCTTTAGGTAGTCCAATAATTTTTAAATGGTCTTTCCTGGATCTATTTTCCAGATCAGTGTTTTTTTCAAGGAGATACTTCCCATTGCCTTCTATTTTTTCATTTGTTTTGATCTGTTTAATAGTATCCCAATTTTTCATAAAGTCATTTGCTTCATTTTGCTCCACTCTAATTCTGAAGGAATTATTCTCTTCAGAATGCTTTTGAGATTCATTTTCCATCTGTAAAATTCTACTTTTTAAGGCATTCTTCTCCTCATTGGCTTTTAGGCCTCTTTTGCCATTTGAGTTCATCTATTTTAAGGTGTTATTTTCTTCAGTCAGGTTATTGACTGTCTTTTCATGATTTTCTTACATCATTCTCATTTCTCTTCCCAATTTTTCCTCCATTTCTCT
>JAQQSW010024148.1:0-10142 GCA_028646575.1 Pseudocheirus occidentalis | reverse complement strand
GAAAATATCACTTAATTTCTTATTGAATTTCTTGATCGTTAGTCTGATGTGAACTTCAGGCTTTACTGGAATCATTGTGGGGAAGCTGAACATCCTGCCTCATGTTCAAGTAGCCAACTTGGCAGGAAATCGCTGAGTCTCTTTTGCACTCAATTTAGCAGATACTTAGCCCTTAGTAACTTTGGGCTAAGTATAGAAGGTGTGAGCTCTATCTCCTATATGAACAGAGGGCGTGAACTCTATCTTCTGTTGCTGACATGGCAAAAGGGGGTTGGCTGAGACAGGAAGCCAGTGTGTGTATATAGGATGAGTTCTAGAGACAGAGAGACAGAATGGGGAATCTTTCTCCTGGTGGCTCCTGGTAGAGGAAGCAGGATTGTCCCAGCATCTGGGAGCTGGGCCTGCTGGACTGAGAACTGAGTTGGAGTCTTCTGTGAGACTAGAATCTGGTGAAGGCTGCCTGGAAGGCTTCCTGGAAGGCCTCCTGAAAGGCTAAGATTCCTTCTGGGTCCTAGGGCCAGCTGAACTACTGGAGAACTGAAGAAGCATGACCAGGATAAGCCTTTGTTGGTTTGTGACTTGGTGGATCCTTGAGTTCCTGGCAAAAGAAGTGTTGAAGGGTTTGAGATGTGCTGGACCCTGTGAACTTTGGTGTGTGTCAGGGACTGCCTAGAGGAATGGACAAGAACCTGGGAGCTTTCTGTCCCTGAACCCAGGTGACTGTTTGATAGATTCAGGTAGGAGCTGGGACCATGGAAGGGGATCCAGGGAATCAGAGAGACCACCCCAAGTCGTGATCAAGAAAAGGCCTCCCCTTGGACACATGATGAAATTGAAGTCACCAAGGGGTGGAGGGTTTGCGTGGTTTTTCTGATGACTGTACTTAGTGATTAATGATATTTAGTAATTGTGAATCTAGATTAATGACTTAAGTTAGTGGTTGCCCCATAAGTGGAAGATTGATTATTGTACTGTGAATTGATCAAATGATTAAGTAAGGAGGGTTTCCCCTTTAGGGAAACCAGATGATTATTCTTTTGTTTTTTGTTCTAAGTATTGTGGCCACTGTAGTGAAACTGTGTGGTCATTCTAATGTTAACCCATTATAAACACCATATTGTGATTTTCTGTGATAAGATATAATGTTGTGAATGTTATATTATTATTTGTTGTGAATGTTTGCCTTGATTTGTAATGGAATAAATTAAGTGTTCACTATACTGTGTAATCCGAACCTTAAAAGCTGTTCACAGTAGTATTCTTTTGGGAATCTGCTTGTGCATGGTGTTATAAATACCAGCTGTGATCTGAACAGCACTATCTCCCATCTGATTCTTAGAAACTATGCCTCTCTTTCTACACCTTACATTTCATTCTTGGCTTTCACATCACTCTACAAGTCAGGTGTTTTTAAAACAAAGCATCCTGAGCCCACAAGCTTAGTGCTTTGGCATTCCATCATTTGGGGCCAGTACTGTGTACTCTGAGGCTTTCTCTATCTCCTCCCCTATCAAAACTGACTCACTCCATGTCCTATTGGCTCAGGGGCCTGTGCCAAGGGAGGTGGTGATAAGTAGTAAGATACAACCAACATATGCTAAAATGTGGAAGCTACTGTTGCTAATGTACTACTCCTCCCACTTAAACTTGAACTTCCCATTAAAACACACACACACACACACACACACACACACAACCTAGAAGGCCCTTAAGGAGTGAGGCTTACAGTAGAATTTCAAGTCCTTGGGATGGTTGGTGAGGGACATTGCTGAGGGCAGGATGAGGCCATTAAGTGCCTCCAGGGCAGCTGTGACTTTCACCTTATGTTCTTACTTTATATGGAGTTTTTATAATCAGTTAAATGGACAGAGAGTTGACCTTAGAGTCAGGAAAAGCTGAGTTCAAATCCTGCCTCAGTTACTGTGGGATCCTTGTCAAGTCACTTAGTCTCTCAGCCTCAGGTTCCTCAACTATCAAATGAGGGTAATAATAGCAACTAACTTACAGGATTACTGTGATAATTAAATGAAACAAGACTGGTAAAGCTCTAGCAATACAAATACTAGCTATTAGTCCAGTGTCTCATTTAATATCTGATCCCTGCTCCTGGAACTTTATGCAATATGGATACAAAGATGCCATTCCGACTATTCCCCATTTTCTATTTGAAGAATAAAGACTTTTTCTGAAGGCCGAACTTCTCTGTCTTGGTCACACACACACACACACACACACACACACTTCTCAATTCTTGTGGTCAGTTACTTGGGAAAGTATTTTTAGTATGGAATAGGGCATCCTGATGGCAAAGAAAGAAAATCTAGATGGCAAAACCACTTCTCTCAATTTAAAGATGCTCAAAGGGAAAGTGAAGAGCCTTCTCTTGGTCTGTAAGAATAGTACTGAAGTCCCAGAAATCCAGAATGAATTCGTGCATGTGTATGTGTGTGTGTATGTGTGTGTGTTATTTGACATTGCTGAAACTACTGCACGGGAGACATTTTTCTCCCTCTACAAGGCAGCTCCAAAGCCTAGGCATCTGGGTGGTACAAATGAACGACTCCATATAAGCAAAGGGCTCATAAAAAATCAGGTTGCTTAGTTTATCCAAATGCAGGTATTAAATAAAGTACACAGATGAGTGCTGACAGATAGTTCAGGTTCTGGTGTTCATTCTGATTCTGGTTCAACTGAATGCCAAGGTCTCTGTTTCCTCCCCTAAAATGATGCTTGAGCAATTGGCTGATGGCTGGTCTCAGCCTGCACAGAGTAGGGAAATCATAAGGACTAATGAGGCACTGGGCCCACATTTTTATATGTCCTGAGGGCTAACAGATATGTCATCAGTGCACAACCTTCAGTTATGCATGAAATGAAGCAGCATCCTTGCTTTGGATGACTATATGGGAGTAAGGCTACTGTCCATCAGCGTTTCCTAACTCTTACTGGCTTGTAATTCTTTCTGTTCTACAGACTAGGGGCTTGCCCTGTGACATTCTATCTGCATATCAGCCTAGGAATGCCCCCTTGGAATCCTAGGAACTCCATCTGACCTACTTCCATCCTTTATCATGAAGATAGGTCTGACTGTAGCCAACTATGGCCTACCACAAAAAATATGTGACCAGAACAAACTGGAACTCAAATGACCTCCATTCTCTTCTCATAAATTTTCCTCAGTTGATGTTACTCCAGGCAAAATGTTGTCAGATTTTTCATCTGTAATTGATGTAAATAGTTATTTAAGGACCCTCATCTTCATCCCTTAGGTAAGCTGTGAAACTTATAAAATGCTATAAAAGGCAGAAATCTGGGGAATGTAAAGGTGCTAAACCATCCTAAACACTAGAGACAAATGTGTCCCCACCAGGTTGTGTAAAAGAATTAAGTTTTCATTTGCCTCCTTTGTTCACATAGGGTCTTCTCTGACATCTCTTCATAGCTAAAAATGACCTTTGCTAGCTTTTAAAACATTCCCTCTAAACAATGATTTTATGTGTGGATGGAAATTTGACAAAACTCTTGACAACTCAGCAAAGACAACAAATTTGTTTCTCCAGCTTTCATATCCAGGTCTTCTGTGTCTGTTTGGTTGCGGATATTACCTAGTGTGACCCCAGGTTGCAATGTCTCTTTTCATTTTAGACTTCAGTCTGCTGGCAGCTAATAAGAACGGGAATAGTTTGCCTGGAATACATATTTTTTTTTAGAAGTGCATGGCTTTCATTAGGAATCACATTTTTTTCCCAGAGTCTTATGTTTTATGACCAAAAACAATATACAGATTAGAATGTTTTCAGTAAGTAAACAGGATAATAATTGAAAAAATGTTTTTTTTTTTTCCTGGAGTGATGTGAAAGGCTCTAAGAGATAGATTTTGGGTTTGTGATTCACTGATTACTGATTTATTACTGAGTTAGAGGGCCACAAACCAGAGAACTTGCTGGTGTCTATTGCCGTGACTAATGGGTTTCAAATTAGACTAGCCAATCAATGCTGAAATGAATATACCCTTTAATTTGGCATATTTGAAGGAAGGTCATGTGGTTTAATTTGAGATGCCTGAAAGAGCACAGAAGAGACTGGAGCAACAAGGGACAGGTATTAGGGAAGCACATCCCCAACACACCACACACACACACACACACACACACACACACACACTCCCTCATAATTGTCACCTCCAATGTGTAGCCTAGACAGGGAGAGCAGGGAAGGATACACTCAGAGATGTTATCAAAGAGCTTCAACCTGAGGGTCTTCAAGACATGGTGGACCAGGGAATACACAAAGGTCTTTCAGCTAGATGGCTGCTTCCAGGATGTGATGCTTCATTACACCAAATTCTCTTTGGAACTCCTGAAGGTCCATTTTTATTCCATGCACTGAGACAATCAGGCTAATCAGTTGTTTTATGGAGGAGAGGATCCTACTCGAATGAGTTTAATTGGTTTTCCACTTCTGAGGACATGAGCA
Source organism: Pseudocheirus occidentalis (assembly GCA_028646575.1). Taxonomy (NCBI): domain Eukaryota; kingdom Metazoa; phylum Chordata; class Mammalia; order Diprotodontia; family Pseudocheiridae; genus Pseudocheirus; species Pseudocheirus occidentalis. Next base: position 5,666 of record JAQQSW010024148.1, on the reverse strand, counting down.
TAAAGGTAAAAATTATCCAGGAAACTAAAAATATCTAGCCTAGAGACTTCCAGACATAGAAGATCCTGATATGGAGAGATCAGGAGAAGGAAAGTCATATAATGGGACAGAGTGTTACAGAGGAAGGACTGAAGAGCCTGTTACAAAGCAATAGGAGGGACATGACAAGGACACAGGTCAGAGGTTTTTAACTTGGAACCCATTAACTTGATCTATAAAATATTTCTATAGCTATTTCAAAACAATTTATTTCCTTTGTAATGCTATTTATAATTAGTTTTATGCATTTAAAACAACTTATGTAATCAGTGCACAACCTTCAGTTATACGTGAAATGAAGTTTCTATCTATTCTGAGAAAAGGTCCATAATCTTCACTAACCTGCCAAAGGGGCTCTTGTCCTACCTCCCCAAATAGTTAATAACACCTGGAAGAGATGGAGAAAGACTAAGCCAGAAAAAGTCTTTACAGAGTATTCCAGGACCACTTTAAATGATATGATTTTTGCTTGAACTACATTAGGGGTCATGAGTTCTGCGTCTGTATGATTCCATAAAGCCTCTTCACTAGTTGCTTAAAAAAACAAACATGGAAACATCGTCCTTTTGGAAATATGCCTCAGCGTGGCTCTGTTTCATCACTGCCATACCCTGCCCTGATGTGTTGCTGGAAACTGTGATCAGAGGCAAAGAGGAGATCCTCCAAAAGAGTTCTTCAGCCCCCCAAGGCTTGAAAACAAGCAGGGTGGGGGAAGGAGAAACCTTCAAGTACAATATCAAGCTATTTTCCCCAAGAGTCCTTTTAGTTTTGAATTGATGAAAGTCATACATACTACATTCTGTTTCACAGGAGTAAAAGCATAAGTTGTTCAACTCAGTAATCTTCTGCTATGCAGAGTGCAGTTGTGCTCCAGGGACTCAAAGTACAAACATTTTAAAAGGCAGCTCCAGTTCTCTTTCTTGTGAAATTTAAAATTGGAAAAGCTTTATAAGGCCTAATAAAAGTGGAACTCAAAATAAAAAATTTTTTAAAACCCAGGAGAAACACACTTTTTAATAGCTGATATAATCCTGATTTGTTTTTTTAATTTGTTAATGTTGCAGTTGTATTTCTGCATGCTACTTTCCAGGTAGGAAATTCATTCTCATTATCCCCAAGGGAAGGACCTAAAACATGACAATGATTAGGTCAATTATAACCGCCAAGCCTTCTACTGCCTCCCAAGAGTCTCACTGTGGTAAAGGAACTTATAGGGCCTAATGATCAACCAGTGACTGTCACTAGGTCAATTCCATTTTCCTGAAACTGGGAGTCTGAAGCCAAGTCTGCAAAGGATACAGCTTCTGGGGACATGGGCATGAAGGTAAAAATTATCTAGGAAACTAAAAATATCTAGCCTAGAGACTTCCAGACACAGAAGATCCTGATATGGAGAGATAGGTATGTTTTAACTGAATTCACTGTGAAGTCCTTTCTTTGCTTCCAATGCTGCTCTCAATGCTACCCCTACTTGTCGAGTCCTCTTCTGCTTCTGTTTCAAACATGACAAGTATGTGATGAATGTTCATCTATATGTCTTACCCACTGATTGTTATTTCAAGGCAACACAACAGAACAAACTATCTTATTTGAAAGGCGTTATAAAGTCTATCATATATGATCATGAAAGACAAATTCATCAGGGTGGTCTAGTATAATCATCCTGACTGGCGTTATAAAGAGGTTATAAATGCACATGCCCACCAAGCACTGTCTTTTAGTCATTATACATTTTCTTAATCAATAAATGATGACAGTATATCATGTGGGAGTCTGCAAAATTGTTTGTTGCTGCAAGGGTTTTTTTAACATGAAAAAATTAAGACACACTTTCCTAGTACATAGGAGTTTTGCTGTTGTTCAGTTGTGCCCCACTTTTGTTTACCCTTTTGCGGTTTTCTTGGCAAAGACACTGGAGTACTTTGTCATTTCCTTTTCCAAATGAGGAAATGGAGGCAATCAAGGTTAAGTGACTTGCCCAGGATCACACAGTTAGCAAGTATTATAAGGCCGGATTTAAACTCATGAAGATGAATCTCCCTGATTTGAGGCCAGGTTTTCTATCTACTGTGCTACCTACCTGCAAAAGAATTAACAGACATTAATTCTTGACCCCTTTCTGCTGTTAACTTGCTGTAAGAATTTAATTCACTTAATCTCCTGGCACCTCAGTTTCCTCATCTATAAAATGTCAACATTAAAATGTGTTCCGTTGACTTTGCAGAGCTGTCATGAGAATCTGTAGCACCAATGCAACATTTACAGCACCCATGATCACAATGAAGACATGACTATAAATATCGCATGACGTTTGATTGCAAAATATACCAAACTCTCCATATAGAGGACAGAATTGAAGCATTTATTTAGACACCAGAAAACTGAATCCCAAAAGCAGTAAGCCAATTCCATCATAGAACCAAAGATATTAAGAAGCCATAATAACACTGAGAGCTACAGCATTCTTCAGCCTTTCTACAAACCAATACGAGATCAATATTTACTCACAAACCTCTCTCTCCTTGCCTAAGCACCTCTGTCTCTCACCATCTCTCTGGCTCTCCTTACCAGTTTTCTGTGCAGTCTGCTTCACCCATTGGCAAATTCGTTCCATCACTGGCTCCATGTGATTACATTCAGCCTATTAGGGGTCAGAGTTTACTTTCAAAGCAGGGAAGGGCTTCAAACTCCCTTAGATCTGTTAAGGGGCAGAGAAGATCTTCAAATTCCTATTCCCATTACAGGATCAAAGGAGAAGATGGATAAGAGTTTTGTAAAAAAGTATAAAAAATGTAATTATCAGCATATTACAATGCATAATGTATTACGTATAATGACATGGCATGGCATGTATGTGTGGAACATTTTTTTCATGCAATTCCTCCAGAGGAAGACTTGTATATTCTTTAAAAGAATCAAGGATCAGTCTGATAGCATGCTACACACAACTTACTGAAGAGAGAAAAGAATTCATAGAGCATATCATTTCATATACCAAAATTTAGAGAGAGGAAAACTCTTCACTCTATAGTAATCATGGTACAATGAAAAAATGAAAATATTATCAAAAGTCAGAGAAGTACATGGAGTCACACTCTTTCTTGAATAAACCATGATTAGCTATTAACTAGGGATATAGGCATTAACTCTTTTAGGCCCCGAAAAAGTTCCACTCTGAGCAAAGCAAGAACTTATTAAATATACCCAGGCTCAATTCTGTATATGGACACATAATTCTTGGTTTCCTAACCCCCAACAGCCCATTTGCCTATAATCTGAAATTCCTGTCATTGGAATCATTAATGCTTAAGCGATAATGTCAAAGTAATTGTCTTCAGGAAGCCCCAAATACAAAGTGCTTATGTTACCTTGCCTATTTGTAAATAGGACAGACAACTCTGGAAGGATAGACTGGGGTAATCTTATACAGAGGTGGTCTCAGGTTCAAGAAAATTTTTGTTGCTGTCTAGTCATTTTCAATCATGTCCAACTCTTCATACCCTATTTTGGGGTTTTCTTGACAAAAAAAATATGGTTTGTCATTTGCTTCTCCAGCTCATTTTATCAATGAGAAAACTGAGGCAAACAGACTGTTTGTTAAGTGACTTGCCCAGGGTCACACAGCTAAATTTCTGAGACCAGATTTGAACTTAGTTATGGGAGTCTTCCTGACTCCAAGCCCCACACTCTTCTCTAATACCTAATTAGCCTTCAGCATCAAGAATACCTGAGTTGAAATTCTACCTCTGACACATACTGGCTGTAACACCCTGAAAAAGTCATTTAATTTTTCAGAGGCCCTCTGAATTCCCTATGCCTCTAAGTTGCAGACTAGTTGCTGAATGGCATTAGAAGAATGAATTTCTTCACAAGGAATCCCCTCTAATAATAAAGTCATAGGTCCAGAACAAAAACAAACAAAAATCAAATGAGTTCATCAGAGTCACTGACACCAAGATGAGCTTCAGTACCAGTAATATTGGGAAATTATGGCAGCCGCAAGCTCTGGGTAGGCAGGGGACAGACACACAACAAAGGTTATAAAGGTATCCATTAGACCTAAGAGAGTACGCCTATAATGATAGATACCTAAGACTGGCACCTGAACTCACTTCCGTCTGCATCTGCTGCTCTGCCTTATTTCAGTTCCATGGAACAAGATCTCCCTTTACTAGATGCCCTCTAGCTTCCTCCCATTTTCCTACCTCCTACTATGTGTTGGCTCCACCATCACTCCCAATTAGAATATAAGCTCCTTGAGAGTAGAAACTGTCATTTTTTTATGAATTGTATCCCCAGTGCTTAGCACAGTACCTGGCATGTGGTAGATTAATTAACTAATTAATCAACACATTAATAAATGCTGATTGAATTGGACTGGATTGGATCTGAGGGTGTGAGAAGAGGGAGAGAGAAGGAAAGAAGAGAATTCCTAAAGAAAAAGGAAACATTCATTAAAGGTCACCATGGCTTTGCCTAGTGCAGGCCTTTCAGGGTCTTCAGAGAGAAAAGATTTTCTGAGAATCACTAATAATAATTCCACCTCTAAGAGACTTCAAAAAAATACCCCACACAAACAAAACAGAAACAAATAAGCTAGTCAGGTTACTTCAAAAACAAAGAGATAAAAGGACTTCAAAATATAATAACACACAGAAGAGGTCTTTCATCTAGGAGTAGAACATACAGAAGAAAGAGGGGAAAATGGGGTGGGAAGAAGAGAACCCAACCTGTTTGTAGTATCTAAATAAATAGATTAAATGCTTTGTTTGTAGGGCAAAACATCACTAAAAATAACAAAATACATTAGCTTCTCTCAGATGTGATCAGTGAAGATAACTCCTAGAATCATTTACTCCTAGAATTCAAAGAGATAGAATGACACAGTGGAAAGGGCATTAGCTTTGAAGTCAATGAGTTCATCCCTATATCTCTATTTCTTCCTTTCTTGGTGACATTAGTCAAGTATCTTTATCTCTCTGGACTTGGTTTTCTCATCTGTAAAAAGAGGGGGGAAAACTGGATTAGATGGCTTCTGAGGTCCCTCCCAACTCTATCGTCCATATTCCATTTAAAGGCTTTTTGTGACGAGGAAGTTCATTACATTGGTGGACAGCTCCAATTATTTGAAAATTTCTCCTTTTACTGAGTAAAAATCTACTTCCTTATAACTTTTCCCCACTGATCAACCTCAGGAGAGAGGCAGAACAAGTGTAATCCCTCTTCCCCATGATATGATTTTGTGATTATCTGAGCATTAAAATCCCCATTACAAATATTTTGAGCAATTTTCACACTCCTATAAATACAGTTTCTCTCCTTAAATTTACATCTTGTAAAGAATTCTAACTTATTTTTACAGGGTGTTTTAACTTTTTCAGCCTTTTCTCACACATGGAGCCTGATTCTTACCCTTTTTTCTTGACTCTATGTAACTGGGGAATGCAGCTAGGTGGCACAGTGGATAAAGTACTGGGCCTGGAACCAGAAAGATTCATCTCCACGAGTTTGAACCCGACCTCAGACACTTCCTGTGTGACTGGGCAAGTCATTTAATCCTGTTTGCCTCAATTTCTTCATCTGTAGATGAGAAGGAAATGGTAAACCACTCTACTATCCTTGAAAAA
>JAQQSW010024147.1:0-10142 GCA_028646575.1 Pseudocheirus occidentalis | reverse complement strand
AACTTCAGTGTGTGCCGGGGATTGCCTTGAGGACTGGATGAGAACCTGTAAGCTTTCAGCTCCTGAATCTAGGTGATTGTCAGGCAGATTCAGGAGGGAGCTGGGAACAGGGAAGGGGATCCAGGGAATCAGAGAGACCACCCAGAGTCAAAGTGAAGAAAAGGCCTCCCCTTGGACTAAACTGAGGTTTGTTGGAAATCAAGGGGTGGAAGGATTGTGCAGTTGTCTAAGAACTTTATTTGGAAACTAAAGTTAATGGTTGCCCCATGAGTGGAGTATCAGTATATTGTGAATTGTTGATTGAATCAACTCCCTCTTAGGGAAACTAGGTCATTCCTTTTGTTAATTGATTGATTGAATCCCTCTTAGGGAAACTAGGTCATTCCTTTTGTTAATTGATTGATTGAATCTTAAACTGTGAAGCTGGTTTCTCCCTTAGGGAAACCAGTTGATTCTTCTCTTGTTCCTTGTTCCTTTCTGTAATAAGATATAATATTGAGACTTTCCTTGTTCTGAAGATTGTATATAATATTGTGAACTATTGAAACTGTGAACATTGTACTGAATCTGATTTTGTAACGGAATAAACAGAGTGTTCACTAATACTGTGTAATTCGAATCTTAAAGGCATTCTCTCAGGAATCTACTGCTGATTGGCTTTACACTTCATTATTTCATTAGCTTCAGAGGTGAGGAAGCTGGGACCTTGGAGCCCACATGTGGCCCTCTAGGTCTTCACAGAACAAATCCCTTTAATAACATGATTTGTTCAGTAAAACTTGGATTCAGTGAAAATGTTGCACACAAAGACCTAGAAGGTCACATGTGGCTTAACTTTTGCTAAGTGTGTTATTTTTATGTTATATAATCTTCAATGCAATGAATTGAATTCAATGAGTATATAACCAGCACTTATTATAAGCTAGGTACTGGGGATGGAAAAAACAAACCAACAAAAAAGGAACAGGCATCCTGTCCTCAGGTAACATATTTTTTTATGATAAGAGCTAGGATACTAGGGAAGATATGTACATACAGAGAAGTGAATACAATATATGTATAAAACAAATCAATAAATGCGAAGTAGATTCAAGGAGAGAAATATGTAGTTAACATAAAAAGGGAGTGGCAATTGAGTAGGACCCTTAAAATTTCCAACAGACAGAAATCAAAAAGGGGAGTATTGTACCCTGAAGTTATCCTCCTATGCTGACTATCTCTTTTCTCTCAATATAGCCATCTCCATGGCCATCACCACTATTGGGCAAGTGACCATTGCCATTGCTGCCATTCAGTTTAAAAAAACAAGCAAACAAACATTTAAATTATAGGTGGATTATTTTGTGTTACAAAAGTTACATGTACAAATAATTTTTATCATTCATCTAAAAATTTTTGATTTCCAAATTATCCCTCTTCCTCTCTCATTCATTGAGAAGGCAAGCATTTTGATATAGGTTATAAATGTACAATAATTCAAAACATGTTTCCGTATGAGTCATCTTGTAAAAGAAAACCCAAGAAAAATCAAGAAAGTTAAAATGAAAATGAGCTTTAATCTGTATTTAGAGTCTACCAGCTCTTTCACTGGGGCTGAATAGCATTTTTCATCACAAGTCCTTTAGACTTGTTTTGGATCATTTTATTGCTGAGAATAGCTAGACCATTCACAGCTGATCATCTTATCATGTTGCTATTAAAGTCTATAATGTTCTCCTGGTTCTGTGCATTTCACTTTGCATTGGTTCATGGATATCTTTCCAGGTTTTTCTGAAACCTGCCTGCTCATTATTTCTAATAGCACAATAGGATTCCATCACAATCATGTACCACAATTTGTTTGCCAGTCTAACCTATGGGCAACACCTCAATTTCCAATTTGCTGCCACTTGAAAATGAGCTGCTTCAAATAGTGTTTACACATATATGTCTTTTTCCTTTCTTTTTTAAAATTTCTTTTGGGGTACAGGGCTAGTAGTGGTGTCTTGGGGTCATTGTATATGCATGGTGTTATAGTCCTTTGCACATAGTTTCAAATTATTCTACATAATGGTTGAATCCGTTCATAACTCTACCAACAGTTCATTAGTGTCTCAGTTTCCCCACATTCCCTCGAGGATTTGTTGTTTTCCTTTTTTGTCCTATTAGCCAATCCAGTAAGTAAGAGGAAGTACCTCAGAATCATTTTAATTTACATTTCTCCAACAGCAGTTATTTAGAGCATGTTTTGTTTTCAGTGTGGCTATAGATAACTATGATTACTTCCCGTAAAAATTGACTTCTTATGTTTTGACCATTTACCAATTGGAAAATGGCTCTCATTTTTACAAGTTTGTTTCATTGCATTTGGGAAATGAGGCCTTTATCAGAGAAAGTTGTTTCAAATTTTTTTTTCAGTTATGATCGCTAACTCTATTTACCCTATCTTATTCCACCCCACTCCCATTAATTCTATTCTCTCTCTCCTCTCACTCTGTCCCTCCTCAAAAGTATTTTGCTTCTTACTACTGCCTCAGGAAATGCAACATCTCTTATAGCAATAGCCCCCCCACCCCCCATCCAGCTTTGATGAGATTTCTGAATCTGGAACTCACAAGGTCATCTGGGCACTTGAACCTCAGAGGACATATTCATCTAAGAACAGAGTGACTTAGGAAAGAGAATTGGTAATATGCTCACAGATGCTATGAACTACATAACTTTCAAGAACAAGTTGAAGTTGATACGAAGTTGGGTAACACACCTCTTTTGCATGCATCTTGAGTTGTGATTCGGGAGCCTCTGTGTCTTTGGTTCTTTGGGCTCCAAAATCAATTGAACACACACACACATCACATACATATACATACACATATATACACATATGCACATACATGCATACAATGAGTGTATAATACACATGTATATGTACATATATGCATACACACATATGAATATCTTTTTTTCTCATTACATAGTAGTAGTGTCTCCATCAAACATGGCCAGCAGATGATTACTCTACCTTTCCACATGATTATTTAGATTGAAAGTAGGAAGAGAATTTCATTAAATACTTCAGCAACTGGTTATCATATGCCACAACATCCCCATTACAAGTACATGGATGGATGGATGGATGATTGGATGTGTTTCAGTATCAAAATTTACAATATATAAAAAGAATAGGAGATGCAGTTCCCCTTCCACCTCAGCTTTTATAGCCCATTACATGCTTTTAATGCAGCTTATAAATATGACCCTTTATGTTCTAAGATGTTTTAAGGTGTAAACATCTTTAATTGAGTCAAGAAGGGCATAGCTAACACAGCTATCTGGGAGAGGAGTGGTTGGTGAGAGGGGAATGAGAGGAGGCCTTATATTTAAAACTATTATTTTTTATATAACTATATAATATATATATATAACTCTATATAAAACTATAATAATGAAACTATTTAAAATTATATATAAAATATATTAAAATATAATATATATGTATATATATATATATAAATTAGATTTATAATATAAAATTTATATATAAAATCTCAGCTATTTGTGTTCTAGTTTGGGCACTAGAGTGAGATCCTGGCACTTAACTAGAGTCAGTAAGTGTCTAAGGGATTTTCTCCACCTCCCCCATTATTCAGGACTTCAGAGCTACTAGACCAGTGAGGGACACTGAATCCAGAAAAGAGCAGAGACAAAGACTCAAGGCAGAAACAAACATGGTCACCCAAAGGTGGGATTGTCCTTCAAGAATCTAACCCTTAGCAAAGGAAAGTTAACAATGGAGAGGAATAGATCCTGGGAAAACAGTTGAGCAACTCACCCAGTACAGATCACATACCTAAGGGGGCTTGTTAAGTTGTTTTACTTGTGTCTGACCCTCCATGATCCCATTTGGAGTTTTCTTGTCAAAATGGTGGAACGATTTGCCATCTCCTTCACTACTTCATTTTACAGATGAAGAAACTGAGAAAAGTTGATTAAGTGACTTGTCCAGGGTCATACAGCTAGTATGGCACTGTATGCACTGCACTACCCAGCTTCTGCCTAGGAGAGAACTCTACAAAATACAGAGGAAATGGTTTTTAGGCCCTGAAGTAAGAAAAGTTAGGGTTTGTTTTTGCAACACATGGATCCTACCTGTTTGCTTCATTTCTAGTGTATTATAAAGTTGAACTCACTTTTCCCACAAATACTGAGTGTTTTGCAGGCTAGTTAGTAATCCCCATTTTGGTTCTTCATTTGTTTTGTTTTTGTTTGTTTTGTTTTCTTTTTGACAAGCAAGTGTTTTGTTATAATTTTTAACATTATTATCATGACTAACATATTTTTTTGGAGGGCAGTTGGGGTTAAGTGACTTGCCCAAGGTCACACGGCTAGTTTTTGGGTAGTGTCCGAGGCTGGATTTGAACTTGGGTCCTTCTGACTCCAAGGCCGGTGCTCTATTCACTGCGCCACCTAGCCGCCCCATGACTAACATTTATATGGAACTTACCACATGTGAGATACTGTGCTTTGCAATTCTTACCTTATCTGAACTCTCCTAACAACCCAAGGAGGCAGGTGACATTATTATCCCCATTCTGTAGATAAGGAATAGGAGGCAAACATAGATTCAGTGACTTGATGGGGGTCACAAAGCTAATAAGTGTGTAGGGCTGGATTTAAATTCCAGTCTTCCTGACACCAAGTCACGCACTCTACCCATTGCACAAACTAAATGTCTTTGCTAAGAATTAATTACATTTAATAATTGTTCATGAGAAGCTCACCATTAGAGACTCTGGATGCTTTGTGAAAAGGGTAGTTACTAGTAGTCAGAAGTAACCAGAACCCTAAGGTAGCGTTCATCCTGAGACCCAGTCTTAAAGTACAAGTAAATGTTGGGGTGTAGACCAGAGAGAGCATTATATATGCATGTGCATCTCCTGTGCCCTTCCACTTCTGTCTCTGAGGTCAGCAGGGAAGAGAACCACCTGATTACATGCCATAGATTACTTTAGTAAGGGTTTAGCACTCTCAGTACTCATATAACTGTGAACACTTGGAAGGTCTGGAAGGATTTGAGCAAGCAGGTTTATTGAGCTCATGCTTAGGACAAGCAGTAGCTCAAGAATGAGGAGGTACACCTCTGGATGGGTCTTTCAGGTACAAAATGGCTCAAGAGTTCTGGCCATATAGGATTAGAATGGGGTCCCTCCTGCCCCCAAAGCTTGATACCAAATTTGTCTAAGAAGAGTCAGAGAGAGCTTGGGGCTGTTAAAGGCCACCAAAAAATCCACCTAGAATAGGTAGGCCAAAGACTACTCCTATATGAATGTATATTTTTTGATTAATTCCCATTTCTATAGCACTTTGGGAAATATAAATCACTTTCCTTACTACTTATGATTTTGAATCAATTCTGTTTTACAAATGGAGAAATTGAGGTTAAGTTGACGTGTGCTTAGAGACAAAATTTTAACCTGTTTCTTCATCGTCCTCATTCTGCTCTTTGAGGGGATATAAAATAATAAAATCTTAACATAACTTAAACTGTTTCTTTTCCCCCCTTAGGCCTGCTATTTGTTTTTAGACTTTGTAGACAAAGCCCATTTTTCCTCTGGGATTCAATGCTACCAAGTCATGCTCCCCGGTTTTTTAGAAACACATCTGTTAAATATCATCATCCTTGCAGAAAAGTCTCATTCATGCACTGCTGTCTCAGGCTCACTGTCAGCTCCAATGTCTAGGCTGTTCCACTTATCACTGAATCTGTTTCATATCCACATTAATAGGTGTGTAAAGAAAGGAGAGACAGGAACCCATACCTCCTGCGGGGAGAGAAAAAGAGACTGGGCAAGTAACAAGCTAAGAGAATCATGCAGAAGAGGCCCTGGTGATTGTGGCACTGCAGAATTTCACTAATTCATGGGAAACTAGTCTGAATTAGTGACAAGTCTGGTTCATTTGATTCTCTCAGGGAACTCATTTTATCATTCCTCACTACCTAGAGTGGAACAAGGAGTTTCTAAAGCAATAGTGTCAGGTCCTTATAGACTAGTATATAGAAAAAATGAGGAACGTTTCTATTAGCTAGTGCATTCATTGTATAGAGATGGGCCTAGCTGATTGATTGCTGAAGTCTATTTTGATCCAATCTGACAAATATTGTCTCTTTCACTAGCCAATGGATTTACTAGTACGCACTTTTTAAAATCACCAACATCGCTCCCACAGTTTGTCTTTACTATGGCCCTGCTCAGCAAACTGCTTTTATAGATTTTTTAAAAAGCAAAGTGTAGGCCAGTCTGTACCAAATTAAACCAAATTATAAATCCAAATTAATGTGGTTAGCTTTAAAATGATGTTGAAATGTTTCTCTCTGTGAGGCAGGTTTTTTCTTTCAAGTAATAAGATTTGTTTGTTTTCATTTTTAATCCCTCAAGTAAAGCAACAAAAATATTTAAATAAACTATGGCAAAACCATCAAAACTGGAATGCCACCAGGGCTCAGTTTCTGATGTGTTGTCCTGTTGGCTTTTTGGAACCCACATTTTTTTTTCCTGATTGCTTGCTATTTAAACTGTAGGGAAGTTTTGACATTGGATTCATCCATCTTTTTCCAATGACTTTCCAGGCATATGCCCAAATGGCTTTGGACAGAAATACTTGTCAAACCCAGCCAACTTCTCCTTAATGCAGCGCTAGAAGCTAACACTTGATAAGCTCAGAAATACTACCAAATATTTAAAACTTTGGAGGCCTTTTGAAACTTACTGCTTCATGCTCACTTGGGGGCACTTTTAGGAATAATTTATTATATAACAAGATGCATGTAGGCCAGCGTTTAAGTTAGAAAACAAAAGAATCATTGTCCACTATCCAAACTTGAAAGAGGTTTTCATTCTCACTTTGGGAGGACAAATGTTTTAGAGGTGTTAAAAACAAAACCAAAAAGCAAAGGGGTGGGAAAGAGTTTTTGTATTTTTGGGTAGCAAACTTCAAACAAAATATTCCTTATTTATTATCTTAATCAAATTGTTGTCATAATGCAATTATGTAAATGAGGAGCTGCAATCACACTGAGTGTTTTGTTTTCTAAGCATATACTCATTAGATCAGAGTAGTTAAAAAAAACCCACCACCAACAAACACCAACAAATGAATTCTGGGAATGTGAAAGAGCCTGAGAAATTCCCATTGGAATGGTTCCCAATGTGCTGCATAAAGAAAGGTAGGGTTTGTTGAAGCTTCCTCTCCCCCACTCCCAAACCCCAACCCCCACTCTTTTTCCACTCTGAAAAAGGAGTGTATTAAGCTTCAGGAAAGGAAGCATTGCTGAAGCGATCCTTGCCACCTCTTCCATCCTGATTCCTGTCTCTCTGCTCCTTTCAGACCCACCAGCTTTCTCTATTTTTCTTTCAGCCCTCTCTCTCGACCACAAAAGATTTCCAGCAGAGAGCAGTTGGTGCCTCATTTTGGCTGCTTTCCCCAGGCTCTGGGGGCTTTCACTGGAAATCAATGGCTGCTTATTTTTCCCTCTACTCAGGTTTTATGAGTGGACTGACATGGACTCAACCATACTGACCCATTCTACTGAGCCATGTCCATTCAGATGTGCCTCTTTACAAACAGCGGAAATTAGTAGAGGGCCAGTGTCAGAGTGCTTGTCACTTCTTGTTTTCAATATGTTGAAATCAGGTTTATAGTGGCCTATTCAGAAGCCTAGACTCCTTTTGAAGCAACACAATGCATTTCAGGAGTTCCATCAGGCGATAAATGCAGAATTCCACTTTGCTATTAAAAAATAATCAAAATGATTAGTCTTTTGAATTTTTTGAAGTAACTTATTTGCTTAGAATTTGTTATTTAATTGTGCCATGTTCCTTCTTCTTGGCGATTCATTTCCCTAACCACAAATGTCTGTCAGTGTTACATCTATAAATCGTGAATGGAATTCTGCGTCCGTGAATGTTTGCTGTCAAAATTTTGCAAAGGTTAAGAGAGGCAATTGGATACCACTGAGGAAAACAAAAAGTAGATTTAATACAGAATCTGGAACTGAACTGTTACTCCATTTCTATTTCAACATCTTTCCTCATTTGTATATTTGGTGGTTTCACTTATGCCCATTTATAGGCACTCCAGGCAGGAAGCTCTCCCTTTGAAATGAAAGGGAACCTGTGACTTAGTCAGCACAGGCAACTTCTAGATAAGGAAAACATTTTTTCTCTAATTTGTAGTATTTGAGAATTGCCTGAAACACTGAGAGTCAAAATGACTTGCCCAGAGTCACAGAATTTGTAGTTGCAGAAGCAGGGGGACTTGAACCCAGGTCTTTCTAATTTCACTGCTAACTCATTATTCACTAAGTTATAATAGCTCACATTTCAGTGCTCCAAAACTTTCATATGGATAAATTGGTCTAGCTAGAGCCTCAGGAATCAAGCGCAAGATTCCTGAATTAACATGAGCTTAAAAAAGCTATATCAAGTTATAGAATAGATCCTTTAAGGAGGTTTTATTACCAACTTCAGCCTAGAACCGTCACTCTCCTCTCTTACCCCATAGCATCCTAGAATCTCAGGTTGGTGAGGTCCTTAGAGACATCCAGCCTCACCAATATCTGAAAAATGATTCTTTTCTGAAGCTCTACTTAAAAACAAAACAATAAATATACAAATATATATATATATATATATATATATATATATATATAAAACACAAAATAACCACCAGTGTTACGTGGTTTAGCACACAATTTCTAGTTTCTGTGCTTGTTTATTTCATATTTGTTAGCTTCTTCTTCCCAGGGAGATTTTTATCTCCTTGTGGAGTTATTATAAGCTCCTTTTGTTGCTCCTTGTTTCTATCCCCAAGAATACATAAAGACAGTACTGGGAAGATGGTAGGCACTCAGTGAAAACAAGGTTGTTGAAAAGAAATACACAAAACTTGACACGTGGAAATATCAGATCTCTTTTCCATTGCTTCTTGTTGCTTTCTCCACCCCCAGGGAAATGTTTCAAAAGGTTATATCTAATGGAGATATCAATATTGGCAACATTTTCAAGCACATTTTTTAAGTACCCATAAGTACAGCACTGTTCTGGGCACTGTACAAGACAAGTTAAACAAAAATGCTCTCCAGAAGTGCATTGTTACTAGGGAAAAAAAAGTGCCCATATGCATACATACAGACACATACACTTTTTCACATAAGCATGCATGTGGTACACATTTGAGTGTGTGCACACACATACATGTGTGAATGTATATTGTGTGCACATGTGCACACGTGTATCTGTGCGCATGTGCATGCATACAAACATACATGTGTTGTGTGGGTTGCGTGACATGAATATATACATACACATACATATATGCATGCATATAAATGTGTGCTGCTATATGCATGCATATATGCACGACTGTAGTGTGCCTATGTACAGATGCATGTATACTTACATGCACATATGGATATTTATGCATATTTATATGCACATACACATGTATTTATTATTTTAAATGAAAACAAATTTCTGAAGTATCAGACTAATGGTTAGTCCAAAAGGTAAAATTTATATATATGTTGGTTATAAGTAGACTGCAACATATAACAGACGATGACACATGTACCAAAATAGCAAAAAAAAAAAAACGTTGTTAAGGACACATATGATCAGCAAAGGCAGAGGCTTGGTCAGGTAAAAAGTGAGTGATAGATAATGGAAATACATACATACATACATACATACTCATACATATATACACATGTACATGCCTACACACATACACAATAAATAAATGATCTATGGGACTTCACAAGACCCAGATGAAAGTTCTAGCAAAACCATCTAAAGTTATAGCTTTGGGAAGTTTCTTTTTTCCCCTCCACGTTCCCATTATGTATGAATGAATGAAAAAGTATTTATGAAGTGTTTATTATATGCTAAGCCCTGAGGATAAAATAGAAAAAAAAGGGGGGGACTGTCTAATTGATCTCACACTCTAATTGGGGAAGACAACACATTTTATTTTTTTTTATTTTTTTTTAATTTTAATTTATTTTCTTGGTTACATCATTCATTTCCACAAGGTTTTGAGTTACAAATTTTCTCCCCTTTTTGTCCCTACCCCCCAGCCCAGAACATTGATCCCACTGTAAGACC
>JAQQSW010024146.1:0-10142 GCA_028646575.1 Pseudocheirus occidentalis | reverse complement strand
AGATTCAGAGTGGAACTTTCTGAGGAAATAAAAAAGATCTGATAATTCTGTATGTAAGATCCATCAGTTTGTGAGGTTAAGCTATTAACCTCCCTTGTTTAAGGCAATATAATTATGTTAGTAAAGTAAAGTAAATTAGTCTGGGTAATGGATTATGCTAGTCCATAATCACTCTACTACTGGTCATTTTTCTCCCACCTTTCTGGCTCTTGTTTGTTTTCATCTCTGTGCCAGACTTGTATCTTCTAGGCACACTTGCAGATGCCAGCTCAAGCTGATTACCAACCACTGCCTGAAGTCCTGTGCAACACCCCTTTGATGGTGCCTGCCAGGTTCTGAAAATTGGCCACAGTCCCCCACCCACCTCTTGAATGATGGATCCCTGGGAGGCAGGGCCAGCGCTACGCCCATTCTCAGCATGAAGCAGCCTGAAACTGAGACATTTGTCCCTTCTCCCCAAATGATTTTGGGTCCTATCTGTTTAAGGGGAAAATGATGGAATGATGGGGAGCTGGAGTACCTTTGGAAAAGGGCATAGGCTCCCATTTAATAAGAGGCCTCAGACCCAGGCCCAATTTTGAATTGGTAGATAAGCTAAAGCCTTGCCCAGGGTCCCAAATTTCTCTGAACATCTCCAATGGCCTCCCTTGGGGACGTGACCTACCCTAGCCAGCCCCAAGGTGAGGGCGTGGAGGAAGAATCCGGAAATAGATGCTACCCAGAAGTCTAACTGCATTTGTAACACCTACAGGCCTGATGAGTGTTTTTGGCATCATCACCAAGCTAGCTTTGGGGAATGTGGGCAGGGAGGAACCATACCATTCAAGCAAAACCTCCCTGCACCTCCAAAATCTAATACTGAGCCACTGTTCTACCCCCAACAGACAGATAAGAGGGGGGACCCAAACTAGATCAAGTCCCCAGGTGTTGGGGTGAAATTGCAACTCTGTAACATTGTTGTAAATTCAATCTGTATTTGTAATCTTGTTTGTAACTGCATTTGTATTTGTAACCTTGTTTGTAAGTGCATTTGCAATTTTGTTTGTGATATTGTTATAACTTCGGACCTGTAATTGGCATCCCCCAACAAAAAGACCATTGGGGGACATGCAGGGACAGGCAGTTTGTGTCCTTTCACCCCATGCTAACCTGTGAGCTGCTATCACTGAAATTAATGAGGACCCAGGGTTGTCTAACCACATCCTCCAAGCTCCTGACAATGCCTAGGTGGCCCAAACCACTGGCCTGACCTCCTGCATTCCCATCCATGTCTTAGCAGATTCTAACTCCCCTGAAATGTGTATTTTGGTGAAATTAGTTTGAATCTCTGGTTGATTGATCATCCAGAATGAACATCATTAACCAGCCCCTCCCTCTTAGGCTGTGTGCAGAAGCAGGTACAGTCTGTCATACTCATGGTCCTGCTACACATTGAACAGCCTAAGTAGCCAGGAATCCATGATTGGATTCTTTCCTAAAAACAAAAGAGAGGAATGTAGTGGCCCTGAAATAGTTAAGCTATGGACTCAAGAGATTAAGCAGGAAACAGTTAAGTGATACTTTGTGAAATAAGAAATCAGTGAGAGTACCCAAACTGAAGCCATATCTTAGTAAACTCAGAAGCCAAATCAATCACTAGAAGCGGCTATTGACAAAGCCTGCACCCCCATGCCCAACCCCACATTCACTCTCCCTGCTTCTGTACCTAACAATATTGAGGTCATCACATTCTCCTGATCCCTACCTCACGGTTCCCTGAAGATAAAGAATAGATCCCCGTACCTGGATGTCAACTAGTAATTATAGAAGAGTAACTGCTTATACGTGGATACCAGTTAGTTTTGGTTACAGATTGCTTCTGGATACCAATTTAGTTGTAGTTACTGATTACACTTGGATACCAGCTTAGTTATTGATTATGTTGTTAGCAACCCAAAATGGTATAAGAGACCCTAGACTTCTGTATTGCCCCACTGCTCCCTTCAGATTGGTGTGGGACAGCTACCAGCTGGCTAAATTAATTTCTATTAAAGCTCCTTAAGGGGCGGCTAGGTGGCACAGTGAATAGAGCACCGGCCCTGGAGTCAGGAGGACCTGAGTTCAAATCCGGCCTCAGACACTTAACACAAAAAAAAACTAGCTGTGTGACCTTGGGCAAGTCACTTAACCCCAACTGCCCTCCAAAAAAAAAAGCTCCTTAAAACTTTTGATTGGACTTTGTGGTCACTCTGTTAATACTCGCTATTTCACCTGGCTATTACAATGTGAGGCATAATTTGCAGCGAAGTTTCTCCATTCTGAAAAATCAAATCTAGAATGGCTTCAGTATTCACTAGGCCTAGGTTTAGAGGTCACCTAACCTTCCAGTAACCTGGGACTTAGAGCAATAGAGATCCTCCCCAATGCTACCTCAGCACAATATATGCTAAATAAGGTTAAGACTGCTTTCACTAGACACCCATATGTTTCCAGATCCTTTGTCTCAGAGATAGATTCCCACGCTTAGGTTGTGGGTCAGCCTCTCTGCCAATGAGAGTGAAGGCCAGTTTAGGGGGTTGGGTTTCTGCATTAGAAGATTATATAACCATGGGCTAGCTTCTACCTGTTGCTCTCTACCTGCAGAAGCCATGTAAGGGACAGGGGCAGAGTCCTTTCTCATGTGAAAGAATAAAGACCTTTTCTGACCTCAGATTCAGATTCTGAATTCTTTCATCTCACACAGTGGCCTTATTTGATTACAGCTAAATATTAATGCAGCCTTCCAATGGGAAAAGGTTCTCCACCCCTGCCCCAAGGCATCAGCTTTAAATTTTTCTCCCACTCCCTCATAGACAATTGATCAGAACAGCTTCATTTGCCAGGGTTAAGACAGGGACCTTACCCCAAGGTCCAGGGAGATGCTGCTTTGTAGTGTGATGAAGGGTGATGTAGGTGTCACCTACAATTATCTCTGGAGGTGGTGGTGTCTGATATCTACACCATTATAGGAAGGCAAATTGTTGTCTCCAAAATCTTCTTTTGAAAACCATGGGGGTCCAGATAGGAATCCCAGCTAACAGCTGGTTTGTGTATGTTTCAGGAGCAAGGAGAGAGCTGGTAGGAAGGGTCAAGTGGTAGGGCAATAAGGGAAGGCTGGAGCCCAGGGACTTGTCCCCAGGAATAGACCCAAGAAGGATTCCAATTTAAGATGGGGCAGAACCAGAAAGAGGGCAGGGATGGGGCCCCAATGACTCTACCAGGAAGGATGAGGGCTTTCTCCTGCCTCACTCCCAAAGCAGAAATCTTAGTTTCAGGAAAGTCTCATCTCAGTGTAACCTGTGCCCTGTTTAGGGATCAGTGCCAATTGCCTCCAGACTCTCCTCAAATAGAGAAGGCTTTCCATGGAAGTACTGAGGCGAGTGTTCCACCAATCCCTAGGTTTCTTCCTTTGTATCTCTGAACTTAATCCCCTGATGTGATGCTTGTGAAGAGGGTCATCATTAAATGATGACATACAGGATTAGGGGTGCACAAGACCTCAAAATACCAACACATCGGGTCCTGCCAAATGAATTTGACTCAAGCCTTCTCTCAGCCAAAGAAATTAAAGTTTATTAAAAGTTGGCCATATTAGGTAGACTCTTTAAGGAGCCTCAGGATCTCTATAAGGCTTGTATTGCAAAATTCAATGGAGCTCTCACACCACATGGAAGCAAGATGGGGTCTTATATACAGAAAGGTTGTGGGAGGTATCTAGGGGTAGTGTAGAAGAGGAGCTTGGGGAGGGTTTCCAGGAGGAATTAATGAGATCAGACTACAATAAATGAGTGAAGGTGCTGGAGGCTACCTGGAGACAAAAGACAATGGTGGGCTAGGCCAGTTCAAGGATATAACAGTTGAGGACCCACAGTGGGGGCTAGCTGGGTAATGGAGGGCTAAAGATTTGGGCAGAGTCACAATGAAAGGACTATGGCCTCAGGCAAATGCCTCATCAAGTGGAGTTCACTTCACTCATCAAATCAGAGTTCAAAGGGTTTCTCAGAGCTTGTACCTGATTACTTGCATGTCTGCTATTGAACCCCAGTTCCGAGATCACATTTCTCCCTAGTCTCAAAACACCATCCCTGACAGTTTCTCCCAGTCCAAGTATCCTATGCCTAGTAATAAGTCATGACTGGACCCTAATAAGACAAACTACCTTTCCCCACAATTACTCGTGAGCAGACCTCAGTAAAACAAATTATCTTTTCCCATCACAAGAAATTTTCTTGTAAAAACAGAGCTGTCCTGTATATGGAAAAAGATGACCCTTGCTCAAATAAAATAAGCAGAGATATCTCCAAGAAGAGACAGGAAGGATTTATTTAATTATTTCTTCTTGCAAGAAGGGTGGTCTCTCTTCTAGAGGCGGTCTAGTAGGAGAGGCAAAATACAAAATGCAAAGCTTGGTTATATACCCAAAAGACCACCCCTTTCCCCCCCTCCCTTCTTCTGTCCTGTTCTTGTTAATTAGGAATTGAGGAGCACAATCTTAACTGCAAAAATCTACTTGTGTTTGCAGATGAAATGTCAGTAATATCAAAAAGCAGAAGGTTCATGTCTAGTGGACTTGAAAACAGACAAAATATGTCATCAGTATCAACTTAGATATGAAAGTAGAAGATGCACATCCTAACAATATCAATATAAATATGAAAGCAGACAGTATTTTATGAATGATGGAGATTTTAGGACATGGTGACTTGCCTGGAGTTCTGCAACAGGATTTCCAATTTTATATTTGTACAGGTCAGATGGTGGTCAGTGGAAACAAGTCTGGAACATTCAGGCCTGCAGTCAAATTTGCAAAGTCTGGGCTTTCCCCTCCTACACCCAGCTAAACTTAGCAAAAACTTCAATTTATGACCAGGGAAGTAAGGAAAGGGTTCCAGGCTCCCAGCCCAGGTTACTAAGTCTTTGGTACTTTATTACAATTCTGTTTAGATTTCTGGAGTGTTCCTGAGAAGTTTTCACTTTAATTCCATCCACTTGTAACCACAGAATTATCATGTATTGATTCTCAAAGTTATCATATTCAATTCAGAGTTCAAGCTATAGACATCAGCTCTCAAAGCTATCTTGCTACAGATGTAACAGACCAAAAATATACCCCTGAGTAGTCCCTTCCCCTGATTTCCAGTAGTGAATGATGCCAGTGATCAAGGTTGTAAGTTATCAGCTAATTAGCATATCTGACAGATAATCCACTACTTTTCCTATATAAGCTTTATCATCATTTCTGTTACGTTGCAAGTTCCTCCAGGAGCTCTGCTGCCATATTGGCATTACAATAAACCTTTGCCAACTTGGCCTAAAGAATGCATGATTCCATGAATTCATTCCAAATGATCCTGTCCAGTACTCTTGTCTTTGGGACATCTTTGAACCTCTCAAACCACATCACCCTCATGATAGTGAGTAGGAGAGGTGAAAACTTCTTAGCCTGTATCCTAAAGTCTAGTAAGATTTCTTGTGGTAACAGGCCTGAGTTTCAGTTTCACTCTTCCCCCTTCTTTACTACTGCCACATCTGCATTAAGCCCTTGAGAAGTTTTCCCACCTCCACCCTTGCTTGCTACACTAGCCTTATCAGCATTAAGCCCTTTAGGAGTCCTTCAACCTCCACCCTTACTTTCAACCTTGTATCCACCATTGTTTTAGCATCTACCAAATAAAGACATGAACAATACCTTGTTTCCCTGTTCTTGGCCTTTTTCCATACCAAGACTGTGGACCTGCCTCCCAGCCAATAAGGGATATTGGCAGGCTTCTTAGCTCTTTGTCATTGGAGAATATTTCTTGCTCAGATTGTAAGCCTACCTCCCAACCACTGAGAGATAGTGTTGGGTTTCTTTGTTCCTTGTCATTGGAGAAGATTTCTTGCTCAGATTGTAATCACGGCTCCCAGCCAATGAGAAAAGGGACAGTGGTGGGAAGGGTCTTGACAGTGTTTGGTTATAAATTCTTCCTCTGTTTTCTGTAACATGTTTCCTTCCACTGGTTGCTACTGGTGGGAGGGACACCCTCTTCTAGCCAGAAGTGAATAAGACTTCCTGTTCTTTCCTCAAGGCACCTCTGACTTTTAATCTTTGGGGTAGGGGATTTTTGGGGTCTCTGTGCCCCACACAATAGGGTCCTACTTCCTCCTTGATGATCTCTTCCCTGTGTTGAGGTTCAGAGTTGGGAGAGTGGTTTGGGTGTGAAAGAATTCACTTAGACCTTCTCTGTAGCCATTGAGAGATTTATTTATTGTGTAAGCAAACACAGGCCTCCTTAGCAAGAAAGCTGAGACTCTTCCATTTGGGGGTGCTGTGCTTACATAGAGATTTAAGAATGATGATGTCGTTTTAGAGGTTATTATGGGATTTAAAGATTAAAGACAGGACAAGAAAGGATTTTGTAATGTAGGATGAGGGAGGAGGGAGACAATGGGAATTCTTTATGATTTGAGGATTTAAGGACAGGGCAGGAGGATATGGGTTAAAAATTAAAGGACCCCAGGAACATAGGATAGGGAGACAAAAGCAATTCGTTTGGTACAGTTTCAAGATAAGAGGGAAGAGACTTCAGCATGCTTTCAAGTTACAGAATAAGCTGCAGGGCCTCACAAAGTATTGAGAAAGAAAGCCTTAATATTATTTTTAACCCTTAGGGCACCATTAGTATCCACATCACTTAGGTCCCATGACAGCTGTCAGGGGGGATGACAGAAACCTCCCACACATCCAGTTCATCCTTTATGACCTCTCTGCAGCTTTGGACACTTTAGATTACATTGAATTGACCTTAGAGCCAGAGTTCAGACCCCCCCCCTTTTCAGTTTTCTTTTTATGTACTGTCTTCCCCCATTAGAACATAAACTCTGTACATTCTCGGAAAGGGGCCAAGAAGATGGAATGATTGACATGGTCAAAAGCTTTTGAGACTTCATGGTCACAAGCACTTCCATCATACGTATCCAAAAGACCTGTAGTTGCTAGTGTTCCTCTGTCACTGGAGAGGGCTCTGAAGTAGCACATAGGGGATGCTCAGAGAGGGCTAGGACCTAAGTGGAGGTTTCAAAGGAATGCTGGTGAGATTAAGAAGGCTGGCTGGAAGGGGTGGTAGGCCTCAGATGGTGACGCTGTTCTCCACTCAGCTTGGCTGCAGATATTCATAGGGCAGTTCCAAATTCACATTCCTCTCTATGATCTCCTTGTCCAGGATGGCCAAATATTCCCTAAAACGGTTCAGCACAGCCTGGGACCCAGATCCTGAGAAGTATTCTTCTTTGTGCTATCCCAGAGGAAACTGAGCCAGAAAGAAAAAACTTATCAGCCCAAAGACCAGCCAAGAGGTCCTCAAGTATCCCTATCGGGACTTTAAATTTAGAACTGGAAGGAAGCTTAAGGCTTTTTCTTGTCCAGTCTACTTAATCCCTCCATTTTATAGAAGAAACTCAGATTCAGAGGGGCCAAGATCACAAAGGTCATGTCAAAGCTGAGATTCAAACCCAAATCTTCTCCACATCCAGTGTTTTTTCATACTACAACTACTTCACCCCAGGCTGAGAACCGGCTACTGCTCCCATCTTTGACCCCATCCCCTCTCCTTGTTTGGCTTAGTTCGGCCAAGTTAAAGCCATCTGGAGGGATGCCTGGGGGAAACTGGGCAGAGTGGCCATCACCGTCTCCAGCGTCACATCCTTTCCACTGGGTGGGGGCATACACATAGTGCATGGGGCATTAGCAACCCAGGCATACAAATCAAGCTGGAAGGAGGAAACACAGGGCAAAGTCTAGAGTTCCTCAGAAAACCAGGCAGATGGGGTCTTAGTCTCCTGTCCAACCCCACTCCACCTCCCCCCTCAAGCCACAAGCAAATTTAGGCTTCATCTCTTTCCCACCCAGGATTCATAATACAGTATGTGTACCTGTCCCTGGTGGACAGACAAGTGCTGGCCAGTACAAGTGAAAATGCACATGGTCACAAAGTCATCCCTGTTGTGGAAGGAGGTGGGGAAACCTAGAGGGAATGAAAAGAAGAGGAGAGTGGGTGCAGTTGTGGCAGGAATAGAGACAGCAACCTGTTGAAGTCTTGGGAATATTTTGGGGTCCTAATTTAGGTTTAGAGAGGGTTGGAAATCATTGATGGGTAGGGTTGCATTTTAGGAAAACATCTTGAAGTGTTTTAGTGGGTTCTCCTCTGGGGAGGATACAGATCCAGTCTTTTGGTGATTATTATTCATTCAACAAACATTAAGCTTCTCTTCTGTGCATTTAATGCCCTTACTGCATTAGGTACTAGGGGCCAGATACTACAATATTTCAAATCTTTGTATTTCATCTGCGTGGATAGACCTTTCACCACTGTAGCTCCTAGCTCCTTAGTAGATGGTTTTCAAGAGTTGTTCTGGTCAAAAACTTGATTTCTCAGCAGCCAGACTGGCTAATTAGGCTGGTCCTCCTATAGTGCTTGTATTATCACACTGTGAGCTTACCTCAACAGGTAGAACCTGTCAGAAATGGTGCTGTGCTAACAGAGTCTAATAGAACCTGGGTTGAAAATGCAGTTTTCTAAGGAATGATTCAGAGGAGCTGACAGACAGAAAGCTATGAAACAAGCATCCCTGCCCTCATAGGGCTTACAAACAAATAAAGAGAAAAATGGGGCCTGACCTGGTCCTTTCATTGGTATACAGAACGCCCAGTAAGGAAAACTTCCTTTACAATGCAAGTCCCCTGTTCTGCTCATTGTAGTTTGGGAGTTCTCTGGGGCAGTGAGAAATTAAATGACTTGCCAGTGTCATAGGTCCCATTGATGTTTTAGATAAGACTGGAAACCAAGTCTTCCTCTTTCTGAGGATACTGTGGCTGCCTCCCAGGAGAGAAGATAAAATAGCTAAAAGCACAAATCTTCTGGAACCCCTTACCTGGCTTTCCTTCCTACAGCCTCTTAATCAGCCACCATTTAAGAAAGACATTGATAAGCTGGAGAGTGTCATGAAGAAAGCGACTGGAATGGTAAAAGGTCTTGAGTCCATTCTGTGTGAACATCAGCTGAAGAAAGATCTGTCACATAGAGGAGGTTTGCCTTGTTTGGATCCAGGAAGCAAAACTGAGGATGATGGATGCAAAATTGCCAAGAGGAAGCATGATATCAGAGGGGAAAAAACCCTTCCTAACAATTAGAGCTGTCCAGAAGTTGAATGAGTTGCATGTTGCCACTTGCTGGATAGGGTAGAGTGGGAATTCTTTTTGTATAAAGGTTGGAGTAGATTTCTGATGAAGTCCCTTCCAACTAAAATTCTGTGATTTCCTTGCCCTTGTCACCTTCCCTTGTACCATTCTTATTTCATATCCTTCCTTATACACTGTGAGCTCCTTATGGGCAGAGACTGCTTAGATTTTTATCTTTTCTATTCCATGCCATAGACACAGTGTTTAATGTTTACATTTCAATTCATTGCTCGTTGGCTCCTGGGAGATGCAGGTCTTCAACCAGAAAGCTTTGATTTTTGATGATGTCCCAGAGCCAGAGGGCATGATGAGCATAGTGGGAAGATGGTAAAAATTTGCTCAGGGAGGAAATTTCTATCAGCCAGGTCATTGGGTGGACAGAGTGATCAATAGTTCAGATAATTCCCTGCTTTCTGGAGTACAGTGCCATGTCCTCCTCCACCATGCTCACTATCTGAAGAAAGGGGAGGGATGAGCCTAAGGCTATGAGTGATAACTGGGAAGCATATTATTGATTAACTTCAAATTGGGAGGGGAGGTTCTTTAACCATCAGAAAGTCACACAAAATCCTTTGAAAAAGATTCAAATTCAGGGGGTGCAGAGCCAAGATGGCAGCATTGAAGCAGGAAAACACCACAGCTCACACATAGCCACATCAAATACCCATAAAATATGACTCTAAACAAATTTTAGGGCTCCAGAACTCACAAAAATACACCTCCGTCTGAAGGCAACTTGGCAGGAAGGGCTCATCACAGTGCTGGGAGCTGAAACCAGCCCAGTCCAAAAATGGGGCTTGGCCTTGGGGCAAGCAGGACAAGCTGCAGCTGCAGCTCAGGAGAGTGGATCAGTAGCAGCTGTGGTGGTTTCCAGAATTATCAAGACAGAATAAATAAGGACTAATTG
>JAQQSW010024145.1:0-10142 GCA_028646575.1 Pseudocheirus occidentalis | reverse complement strand
TCTTTCACTCCATGTCCTCTGTAATTTCCCTTACAGATTCTCTAGCATCAGCCCCTAGACCCCCGTTTAAGAAATGTCTTGGACACAGAATTGGCAGCTCTGAGTGCTTCGGTTTGGGGCATTTTGGAGATTTCATCATTTCTTGATATAGATGCTGCTGACTTTTATTTCATTTCTTAAAAGTTGAGATTTCAAGACATTGTTTCTCCTTTTTGCACAGTTTTGCCCTCAGCTTTTTAATTAGAAAATGAACAAACTTTCTGATGAAAAGCTACTGTCCCAGTGAGGAAGAATATTAAGCTAATTGCCATCTTCAAAAAGTGCGAACATTCTCTTCTGAATTGGCACACGTTCTCCACATGCTGAGCTCCTAAGCTGTGGGGGTGCGCAGCTTCTCTAGGCTTTTCTGCTTCCCTGTAATCTAAGGGAATGCCTTGGCCACAGCAGACAGACACGTGTTAAATATTTGCTAAACTCAAATTGTCAAATATCCTCCAAGTTTAACTCACTGCACCTTTATGAATGGTTGGGCACTTACAGCTGCTGACATTGTTGAACCATACAAGAAAAGACATTTTTAAGATCAATGACCAAAAAAAAAAAGGCCCCCTGGCAGTTTTCTGTCGTTTTAGGGATTATTTACCAAGTGGTTTGCTTTTTCAACTCCTTCCTGTCTCTTTGAATGGTTCCAGAGTCACTGTTGTCTCTTCCCTCCTTTCTGTCCATTGGGAGCCAGGCCCTGTTTTGGTATGACCATGTCCACAGGCCTGCTGTCTCTCCTTTGCCATTTCTCCTGTTGGTGACGGCAGTGACACCTTTCCAGATGGTTTCCCGAGTCTGAATGCTGAGACCCTGTTACCTATGTGCCTCCCGGTGTGACCCTGACAGGCTCCTCATCCTCATTGTTTGTGAAAGGACCCGAGGGTTCTGGAGTCCCTTAGACCTAGGGAGGCTTGCCCACAGTGCCCGACTCCTAGGCCCTTTTGTAGAGGAATGGAAGAAGTGAGGGGGAAAGCTCATCCAGCACCAGATCACGCTGCGCCCCAGGAACAGGCCAGCAGAGGTTCTCCGCTGCTGAGTCCGAAAACGGGCATTCTGATGCTAGAGTGAGGTTGGTCTTGGGAGCAGGGCAGCCGCCAAGAAGATGGGGAGGGTGGTGTTTGAGAACAAGGGCCCTTCTGTCACTCAGAGCATCCTGGTGCTGGTTGTGTTAGTGGTGTCAGACCCAAGGTGGTTCCTGCTCTCCAGGGAATATCTGTGACTTCTCAGGAGATCGCCCTTGACCCCCAGACTCAGTGACTTCCCCACTTTCTTTCCTTCAGCAGCACCATGTAAAGAGTCTTAATTTTTTTGGTGACTGATATTCTCTACTGGCCATTGTGCCCCTCCCTCAGTCCTCTCCACCATCTGACCAGTCTGTCTGTTTTCCCATCTCCCCTTTCCTTGCTTCCCCAGACTAGCCACGTGCTCCATCACAGCCCTGGAGCAGGAGGCCAAACAGAAAGATTCTTGTGGAATCTTACCTTACCTGCCTCATTTGAACTGACTTTCTGCTGCTTTGCACAAAGATTTTTCACCTAACAGAAGCTCAGTGAGCATTGGAATTGAGATTAGAACTCATGTCCTTCATAGCCTTTAAGAGGTGGCAGGGTTGGGTTTATTTCGTCTTTGAGAATAACCTCTGTGTCCCCTGGTTAAAACCCCAAGGGACCTTGGAGACAGGTGGACCTGAGGCGTCAGAGTCAGGGTTCAGGCCCTCTGGCTCCCAAGGCTTTCTGCCACAGGAAGCTGGTGACTTGGGGGCAGAGGGTGGTGAGTAGGGGTGCGTATGGGGGGCAGTATGGGCAAGTGACTGTCCCTACCTTCCCTTCAAGCTCTCTGTACCAAAATTCAGGCCAGCCCTAAAGTACACCTTCCCTCAGTCTGTGTCTGACCCCACCATAGTGGAGAAAGACAGACCTGCCACCCGTGTCAGTTGTGTTATTGGAGCTCCTTGGCCGTTTTGTCACCATTGCTGTTTCCTGCATTAAAGCCGAATTCAGCTCATGTTTGTTGGGCCCCTGTGAGGTACCAGGCAATTTGCTAGTTTCTAGGGATGCCAGGAAAACCCCTTTCTGCATGAGGAGCGCGTGCAGAAATGCTCTTGCAGCATACAGCTCACGGAAAGAACCTGCATCTCAGTGGCAAGTGGAAGAAAGCATTCCTGCCCACTTAGTCTTCTTAAAAGACAGAACCTTCTAACTTCAGATTTGGGGGTATGTAGCTTGAGGACTCAAATCAAGACTGTTTGCATCCCCGTCCCCCCCATGCCTGAGCTTTGGGTGGGGAGAGGTGGGCCCCACCCCGCCCCACGGGAAGTGCTAGCACTAGCTTGTCTGACCTTTACAGACCCGTGCCAGTGTGGGTACAGAGCACATTGGGCTGACGGCGCGCTCTCGGTGTGTCTGGCCTCAGCCCCCTGGGCTGGCCTTCTCTCTCTGTGTCTCTCCAGTGCAGGGCACAGACCAAGTCATTGTGCTGGTAACCGCTCTATCCCCTTTTAGCCTCTCTAGTGGTCTTGGCTCCTGGGTAGCTCAGACCCCAAGCTCCTTCCTCGTCCCTGTTTCTTGTGAAGTGAGGCCAGACAGGCCGGGCTAGCCGCTGGGCTGGCAGGCTCCGCTTGCTCTAACGCAAGAGAACCTCCTTGATCCCAAGTAAGGTGGCTCCCCTGTTTCAGGTAACTTTTAAAAGACTGTGTCCTGTATTAGTCGCTCATGGTTTGCACTCAGTTTTTCTCTGTTGTTGCTAGTGCGTTTTGGTGAGATGTCTCCCTTTGTCTCTGTAGTTATCAGAGACTGTTACAGACGATCGCTGTACTCGAGGCTCAACGTACTCAAGCAGTCCACGACCTCGAAAGTTTAGGCAGACACCAGAGAGAAGCGCTGAAAAATCCCATTGGATTTGTGGAAAAACTCCAGAAGAAGGTACCATTGGGCTCTTGTTATCTGGTGTGCTCTGTTGTGTGTGGGTCATGTCCGTTGTGAAAAGCTTTCCTCCTCCTCCTCCTCCCCCTCCTCCTTCCCTAGCCCTGGACCCCTGGGCCGGGCCTTTGTCTAACTGGTGTCCCCTCTGTTGATGCCCAGCTTTTGTTAGCATTCTGTCTGGGCCCCTCAGGAGCCCCCAGATTGACTGGGTGGGATCACTTGGCAGGGACGTGATAAATTAATGAGGTGGCTGGGAAAGTACTTGAGGGTTTAGACTTTGGGATCGGATTTTTTTTTTACAAATCGTTGCCTAAAGAAAGAATTTCCTATTAATAAAAACAGCATCCCTGTTAAAGTCTTTATGGCATTTAGTAAAAAAAATACGAGCAGGAAAGCAAATGTTTTTAATTTCCACCTTCTTTTTTTGGAAAAAGGGAAAGTCTGGCAATGTGGTCTAACAAAACATTGGCCTTCAGAGAAGGCCAGACACGGGTGTGTGTGTGTGTGTGTGTGTGTGTGTGTGTGTGTGTGTGTGTGTGTGTGTGTGTGTGTGTATACATATATACACACACACATAACATACACACACACACACATATGGTTGAGGCCTTGAGGCCTTGAGGCCTTGAGGGGATGCCCAGTGCCCTGGGGCTGGGGTCAAGAAGGCCAGAGTGCAGATCCAGTCTCAGCCATTTAGCCATGGCACCCATTTGCCTGTTTCCTCAGCTGTAAATGGAGATCATGGGGGCTCTCACTTGCCAGGATTGTGGCGAGGATCAGATGAAGTAATCATTATGAAGGCCTTAGCACCCTGCCTGGCGCACAGCAGCCCTCCTAGAAACACTCCTTGTTCTCGTGGTTTTTCTTTGTTATTCATACTCCGTGTGTCTGTGGCATTTCTTCTCAGCTTCCAAAACCTTTTGACTTGGGTTTTTTCATAGCTAGAGGGCCCTCACCTCTGTGTGAGTGAGGCTTATGCCGCCCGTGTACACAAACCCAGAAAGTTCTTTGGTCACTCGTCTGGGCCTGGGCCGGCAGCCTATGGAGGAGACCCCTCGGATTGTGGGGGATGCTTCGCTGACCCTCAGTTCAGACGCAGTGATTGATTTTAATGGACTCCCGATCATTCACGTGCTGCTCAGTTCTGTGTGATGCAGAAAGCAGGCTGGGGCCTCTGCAGCGTCTCTAGGCTAAGGACATGGGGCGTCTTTCTTGGCTTGTTGGGGCATCTGTGGGGCACCAAGGTCAGGAGTTATTGGGTGGGGGGCCTTCCCACTTCAGGCCCTGCCCTTCTTTAGGAGGGCCTCCCAGCCCTGAGGGGTCATGGAATGGCCATTGTTTGCTTAGCCTTTGGCTTGAGGGAGAAGGGTTTCTCAGTAACTGCTTCCTTCCTTCCTTTCTACACTATAGACTGTGAGATAGATAGGTTTTAGTTTTTCCATGCAAAAATTTAGATGTCCAGTGATCCCAAAAGTTTTTGTTAATGGGTAAGACATGTTCTTTGGGCTGCTAGGGGCCACCATAGTGCGTAGAGCTCTGGGCTTGGAGTCAGGAAGACTCATCTTCATGAGTTCAAATCCAGCCTCAGACCTTTCCTAGCTGAGTGGCCCTGGACATGTCACTGAACCCTATTTGCCTCAGTTTCCTCATCTATAAAATGAGCGGGAGAAGGAAATGGCAAACCCTTTCAGCATCTTTGTAAGGAAAACACCCAAAAATGGGGTCACAGAGTCAGACAACAAGATTTCTTTTTTAACCCACACCTGGCATTGGAGTCAGAGCACGAGATTTGTCATGGGAGGCCCTTGCTACTTTGAGACTCAGCTTACTCATCTGTAAAAGGAAGAGGCTGGAGGAGATGGACTCCAGGGTGCCCCTTCTTGTTCTCAGTCCCAGTGATTTTCTTCAGGGGGTGGGTGACTCTGCCTAACTCATCTCACACTTCCTTATTGGTACCTGGTAGCTTCATGGTTATGTGTGGTTTGCTTAGTGGGAGTCTGAAATTGCAAACGTATGCCAACCTCCATGTGTAGGGCGACCTTAGGAGGAAAGGCTGCAGAATGGGGCCTCGGCTTCCTTGTCCTGGAGGGCATGGTCAGAGTGGGTGCCATGCTGCCTGGTGGAAGGGCAGTGTCAGCCAGTGTACGTCTGCATCGTCAGGTTCTCTTCGTATGGGGCGGGCTTGTCGCTGGTTGTCGTACAGACTGTAGAAAGGAGCCCAGTTCAGGCTTACACACCTGCAACTCTGGCAAGGGAAAGTTGGCCCTGGACGTGTTAGTTTTGTCTCTGTGGCTTAGTTTTCATTGGCACAGAGGAGGGCAGGTGTAGCCATGTCTTGGGAGGCTGATGAAGTCTTGGCATCGCTTGGGATTTTGGTGCAAGGTGTGAAGGGTGTGCTTTGGGAAGATTCCCTCCATCTCTAGTGAAGTGTGCGGTCCCTTGTGCTCCTTTGCCATTCTTGGCCATGCCGTTGTGGATTTTACGTGGCTCTCTCCTTCCCCTCCTCTGGTCACTCCCTGTCCAGTGGCCACATTGATGGTCTGGCTCTAGGAGGCGCTACGGGAAACATGCCTCAATTACAAGGTGCGTGCACGTCGACAGGCGCTGCCAGTCTTGGCTCCCACAGTTTTACGTCAGGTTTCTCATGTTGGTTCTTTTGTTTTCCAGACGGATATAGGGCTCCCGTTTCCACAGAGAGTTGTCCAGTTACCAGAGATTGTGTGGGACCAATATACTAACAGCCTTGGAAACTTTGAACGAGAATTTAAAAACCGCAAACGCAACACTAGGAGGGTGAAGCTGGTTTTTGATAAAGGTAGGTCATTGTTGGTGGCCACACTCTTTTAAGTGGAACTTTCCTATTGGATTTCGATTGAATAATTCTGTATCGTGTTATTGTTTGTAGTAGGTTTACCTGCCAGACCAAAAAGTCCGTTAGATCCTAAAAAGGACGGGGAAACCTTTTCCTATTCTGTGCTGCCTTTAAGTGATGGTCCAGAAGGTTCCAGCAGCCGGCCCCAGGTAAGGGAAAGACATGGGGGAGATCTACTTAAAAAGTGCTCAGAAACTGTTGACTGCATAAGACTTTTTTTGTAGTTGAATTCTTACTAAAATTCCACCTCTTAGCATTGGTTCTCACTTCTCTGGGATTTGCCACAGCCTAGGAAACAGGCAGTTTGTGATCTGCCTCGTGAGGCCTGGCTGGAGTGGGCTGAAGGGAGGCTTGTGTCATTGGCGCTGCCTTCCTGCCCTTTCTCCCAAACCGTGACACCACCCTCATGTCCTCTCAGCCAGAAGCCTAGCTGTTCATTGCGGTCCTCTCAGGAAGTGCGGTCTGGTGATGAACTAGCCACCCCGCTACCTTCCTAAGACTTTCCTTCTCTGTTTTCTCTCTAACCAGATGATAAGAGGCCGCCTGTGTGACGAGACCAAACCAGAGACGTTTAATCAGCTCTGGACCGTGGAGGAGCAGGTAATGGGGCTCCCTCGTCAGTCTCTGCCCAGTGAAGCAAGCATGTGCCCGGTGATAAGAGGAGGCTCTCGGCCTCTGTAACAAACATATACGCTCATCTGCTTTCTCTAGAAAAAGCTGGAGCAGCTCCTCTTGAAGTACCCTCCTGAGGAGGTTGAGTCTCGACGCTGGCAGAAGATTGCTGATGAGCTGGGCAACAGGACAGCCAAGCAGGTGATGGGCACAGATACCTGCCCCAGTGGGGCTGGGGAGTGAGGGCAGCTGGTCTGAGGTGTCTGGGTAAAGTGTGGTGTTCTTATCGCAGGGCTTTGGAGGGCAGTGTGTGATTAGAGTCTGCAGAGTGGAAGTGACCGTGTCCTCCTGGGCATCTGCTGAATGCTCGGGGACTGTGGGCATGCTGCTCTTTCCCTGGGAATAGAGAACTGGGGCTCAACCTGGAATCGGAGTAGGCTTTTGCCAAAACTTAGGAGTCTGTCATCCTCACGGAGCCGGGTAGGGCTGCCTGTCCTGGGCACCCAGAGAAGGCCAGGGAGCCTGCTTCACTCGCTTGCTCCCTGACTCCCCTTCCCCCCCTCCGCACTCACTCCACATTCTGGTCATTCTCTTCCCCCCCACCCCCCTCCTCTCTCTCATACCCATATACATACACCTCACCTCCCTCACACATGCATACATGGCATACTCACAAACACACCATACACAACTGTCTCTCTCTTCCTCTCCCTCCGTCCCCCTCTCTCTCTCTCTGTCACTCGCGCACCCACACACACACCCACACACACATACGTTCATGCGCCCATCTCACAGTTATTTCCCTTCTCACTCTCCTTTGGACAAACTCCTGGTTTGTGACCTGTTGTACCCTGTCACTCCCACCACGTGCCTGTCCATTGCCTTCAGGGGTGCTCTGTGCTCTCCCCGCACCTGCCTGAGCATGGATGCTTTCTCTGCAGGCATCGCCAGCACTCACTCCACTAGGATGTGTCAGAGACAGGGCTTGAACTGGGGCATCCATGTGTCCAGGGGTCCAGGTCAGCTGTGTCCTAGGCGCACAGTAGGGGGAACATGCCGGCATTCAGGAAGACCTTACCTTGTATAGCAGGGGCGCTTCACCTTTTCTGGGTCAAAGACCCCCATGGCTGTCCTCAGTCGTGAAATAAATACACAGGGTGACAAAGGGAGCCTATTCTGTTGGCGTCAGACTAGTCAGAAAAGCCTGCCCCAGCTCCTAGCCAACGAGCCCCTTTTTTGGGGCAATGCCCCTCTGAGGCGTGATAGCTTAGAGAAGAGCCAGCAGAAAGTCCAGTGCAGCTCTTCATGGCCTTTTGGTTTGATCTGGACACCCAACCAAAGTGTGGTGCTACCCAAAAAACACGGCTTGAGCTCCCCCTCTCCTGCTCACTTGTCCGTCTTCCTGACTCCACCCCTGGCTCCCTGCCAACAGGGCCATCTTGCTTCTCCACTTTATTCTTCAGTAGAACAACTTAAGACATGTCGAAGTGTTTAGATTTGTGAGATCTGCTAACCAGGGGGATAATTTTGACTTTAAAAACCTTTGTTTTAGATGCTGCTTTGCTAGCTTAGAAACCTTCTTTTATTTCTTTTATTTCCTTTAGGTTGCTAGCCGAGTACAAAAGTATTTTATAAAGCTGACTAAAGCTGGCATTCCAGTTCCAGGCAGGACGCCAAACTTGTATATGTACTCCAAAAAGGTAAAAAAATGCCTTGAAACCTGATGAGTGCCTCCTCTTTAGAGTTCACTTACTGGACCAGGATGTGTTTTTCAGACTGCAATTTAGGACAGTGTAAAGCTTCATTGAGTTTTACCCAAATGCAGTAGGTGATATTCCAGAAGGGTTTTTAGTGAGCGATAAGTGCTCTGCGATGTGAAATCCTGACCAAAGGCCCCTCGTGTCTGTCACAAGATTTCTAAGTTATAAAAGGCAGTGCGGAACCCTGCCACCGTTGGCTCTCTGCCTTTGCTAGGTTTGTCTCTTTCTGAGATTTCCCCAGCGTAGGGGTCCTTCCCTTGTCACCAGGGTGTGGGACTCCCTCAGAGCTCAGGGTTCCAGCACCTTGCAGACTTGGGGGCAGGTTGGGGATGGGGTTGCTTTTTTCTTGGTAGCCTCTGAAGCTGCGGGACCAGTGAGCTCATTTTGGTCCCTAGGCCCAACCCTAAAGCTCCTGCTCTGAAAGTTGCCCTCTTTACAAGCCACTTATTGTAGGGAACATGGAGGATGGAGACTCAGGTCAAAGGTCTAAAATGGACCCCCATTAGTATAGGCTGGAGACAGGTCCATATGGGGGTTCCTCCCCCTGTCGGGGGCGCTGGAGGCCATCACCCTGTGCCCAGCACTTCCCGTCATCAGACAGGTGAGGACAGAGGTTGTTACAGGTGCCGAGCAGGTAGATGCTGCCCTCTTTCCCCTCTCCATGAAGTTTGGCTTCAGGCACGGACGACACCTAAGGGCCTAGAAGACCACACGTAGACTACAGGCTCCAGGTTCTCCACCCCTGACATAGCCTGTCACCCCCTTAAACACAGTTCAGATGGTTTCTCTTGGATGTACTGCCACATACTTATATTGAAACTCATTTACTGCCCCTAGCCAGACAGCTTCCCATGCCAGGGGCCTGCAGGCCCTGGGAGTTGGGGTATGGAATGGCAAAGTGTGGAGCCTCTGCTGTGCCTGTGTTTCTGGGGTGACAGAAATAACTGCTGTCATTTCCCAGAGTCTGAGTAACAGAGTTGGTAGAGTTCCTGCCTGGGGTTAGTCCTCGGCATCCATGCCAGGTGCTACATGCTGGGCCTTTGCTGGTTGCCATGGGACTTTTGTCTTGTCCCTGGACTTCTCTGACTCTGGAGGGAGAGCAAGCCTTTTGTCCCTTCCAGCCGACTGGTTGTCTCTTCTGTTTCTGCTGTAGTTAGGCCTAGGGTTGATTTGTTCTGGTTTGTTGATAATTCATCCATTTCCTGTGCGTAAGAGGGAAGGCTGCTTCACCCCAAAGCTGAGGAGTGGATCGTGATCCCAGCCAGATCCATACTACCCCGGGTGCAGAGAAGGGTGGGCAGAGGGGCCCATCCACATATGCTCGTGAACAGTAGGGACCCCCACTGTCAGAAAAAGGAGAGGAGGGGGTCCCCTGCAGCCTGTTTCAGACATGTTGGTCAGTCTCCTTGACTTGAGGAACTGGTTTCT
This sequence comes from Pseudocheirus occidentalis, assembly GCA_028646575.1. Taxonomy (NCBI): domain Eukaryota; kingdom Metazoa; phylum Chordata; class Mammalia; order Diprotodontia; family Pseudocheiridae; genus Pseudocheirus; species Pseudocheirus occidentalis. Next base: position 507 of record JAQQSW010024145.1, on the reverse strand, counting down.
GACTGGTCCTGTTGAAATGTGTATTTTCTGATGCAGTCTTCAACGAGCAGACGACAACACCCCCTGAACAAGCACCTCTTCAAGCCTTCCACGTTCATGACCTCCCACGAGCCTCCAGTGTACATGGATGAGGACGATGATGTGGCCAGTCTGCACAGCCACGCAGACCCTGCGGCAGAGGAGGCCTCGGTAGGCACCTTCCTCCTCTTTGTTTGGGGGGGCTGCCCTACAGAGAATGCGGACTCTTCCTCCTCCAGGATGATGATGGTTTTGTCACAAATGAGACACTTGCAGGTTCCCACTGCCTTCCCTGTGGTAGATTTTCCTGATATTTTCTGGGTACAGTTCATTGTGGGGGGAACCTCAGGAGTTTTGGGGCAGCCTTCCTCTCCAAATGTCAGGCGCTTGAATTTGGTGGGATTAACCAAGGCCCCGGATAGCCAGCAGCCCTGTAAAGGAAGGAGGAGACTTGATGCTGCTGGGACAGACCCTGTTTCTCTGGCAGGG
>JAQQSW010024144.1:0-10143 GCA_028646575.1 Pseudocheirus occidentalis | reverse complement strand
TCTAGAACAGGATCATGGCTGGGAAAGAGGAAAAGAGTATTGTCAACCACAGAGAGTATACTGAAAAAAAATGCTAGGCAAAGGAGAAAAAAAAGAAAAAAAATGATTTTTGTGGTGGTCTACCACACCTAGCAACTGTCTACTGTGGGCTATTCAATTATTTTAAAGTTGGCACAGGATTCAAGATTTAAAATTTCCTATTTCTTTTAAAGTTGGCACAAGACTTAGCATTTTATAGAATGTACAGTTCCAGAGGAACAGCAGATATAATAGATGATACCCTTTGAAAACTGTGCATATCCAATGATTTTAAAGTATGATGTTGCAAACATCCCAAAATGTTGTCCCTTATCTCAAGGGAAAGGTATTGTGAAACTTTCATTGGCTGGCTTCCAAAACACCATTCACTTAAAAAATGCTAATGAACATTTTTCAGATGATTGAATTTGGATCTTCCTTTGATATTTTCAAAGAGTTAAGATTTTTTTAAAAATAATGTAACATATAAATGGATAAGCTTATATGCTGTAAGTGCTAGATTGGATCTAGGAAAGAGGGAAACAAAAAGCGGTAACTAGAATGGGATAATTAGTACTCCCACCCCCCACCCCCAAATGCTGAAATTAGCAACAAGTTACCAATAACTTATATGACATATATAAGTATATACATATATATTATACGTGTGTGTTTGTATGTTTTAATAGGAAGCTGTTGAATAGCAAACTTCTTCCCTTTTGTATCACCTGTTGCTAAGTCATAGGTTAGCTCCTCCCTGAGCTGATCTGGCCCTGCCTTCCAATGTCCCTACTACCCCACACAGTGGTAGCCCATTAGGCATCTCTGTCTATGGCAGTGGCTCTCAACCTGTGGGTAGCAACCCCTTTGGGGGTCGAACGACCCATTCACAGGGGTCACAGGGGTCGCCTAAGACCATCGGACAACACATAATTCCTATGATCTTAGGAACTGAGATGCTGCTCCTCTATCTGTCTGCAGGCGGGTCTGCCCACATGCAGATATGCTCACATACAAGTATTAAAGGGTCGTGGCATTAGGAAGGTTGAGAACCACTGGTCTATGGGATTCAGTATCCCACAGTCACTGTGTCCCTACAATGGGTAGTTTCTCCTCCTCTTCCCCAATTTGAAGTTTCCTTAAAAAGCAAAATAAAACAGGACCTCTTCTTATGAAGCTTACAGTTAAGGATGCATGAGAATTCTAAAAATACTGATAATGAAAAATGGAAGTTGGTAAATGCTTAACAAGAATGCAAACACTGATGATGTAGATCCCAGGAATGAAAGTTAGTTTCTGTCATGGACTTTTTTTGAAATTTTTATTCATTTTTCCTTCTGTCTTTATGAATCTACCTGTTGATTTATTAACTGGACAGTCAAGTTTTTAACCAAGTCTTTCTCTAATGCACATTTTTGTCATTCACCTTTTTTTCCTGGCAAGAAGTAGGGTATAATATTCTTTTCTATCATGTCTTTCCCTGACTTTGCTCCTCTTCCTATGGTTCTTCCTCCTCCCACTGCTATGACACGTACTTTTCTTCCCATACTAGATATGCTCAGCCTGTTTTGGTCGGGGGGGTTAGGAGCCGTGCTTATTTCCTTCCTAGAGTAAACTCTATGGGAAGAGCATTGAGCCGAGGTTTTTAGTCTCCTTTAACTTTGGCATAGAAGCCCCTTCCCTTCCAGCAATGGTACAGTTGGACTTTTTCCAGTTATATACTCTTCCTTATTGTGACCAGGCAAAATCAATCCTATCTTCCTTTTGTGAGGAGGATGGCACAGGGGGGAAGGAGAGGCAGCAAGACTGAAGTTTGGAGGTTGAGTTATTGATGCAGAGGATAGAAGGGAAGAGCCGTCTCAGACGGACTGATTTACAAACCTATGAGATGCCTTGAGCTGGTCAGGAGAGTGGCTGTGCCTGAGCAGAAAGGACAAGCACGAACTGTAAGTAGGCTAATTCTCCAATATTATCCCGTGAGATGTTTGTATTTCTGTAGTCTTTCCATTTTCTTTGTAAACTGAACTCTGGATACTAATAACCTGACTCATTTGTTACAGATTTTTGTATGGTGGAAAGAGCATTGGTTTGAGAATCAGATCTTAGGTTCAGATACTTCCATTAGTATTACTACCTGTGTGACCTTGGACAAGTCACACAACCTCCCTTGGCCTTTTGTTTCCCTATCTGTAAAATAAAGAGGTTGAATTAAATGACCTCTGACATTTCTTTCAGCTCTAAATCTATGACCCTAGAAGTACAACTCACACATGAAGAAACCACTCGCACAAAGGCAAAAATGTAGGGACTTTATTTATTTATTTAGTACAGAGAATAAATTACAAACCAGTTGGACTGGAACAAAGAGCACATGAATTTCAGTGATACAAAATAAAATAGAAAGGTGGAAAAGAGTCATATTGTGAAGAATTTTAAATGCCAGGCTGAAGATTTTCTATTTTATTCTACAAACAATCTGAACCCACTGAGGTTAGGGAGTGTCATGGTTAGTCCTCTGTTTAAGGAATATCACTTTGACAGCTATGTGTAGAATGGACTGGAGACAGGAAGAATGTGAAGTCTGTAAGGCCAGTTAAGAGTCCAGTGCAGTAGTTCAGATAAGAACCTCATGGCCCAAACGGAGATAAATGTTGTAGGAGTGGAGAGGAGGGACTCATATGAGAGATACTATGGGGATAAAGTTAATTAAAAATCGGCAAGTTCTATATCAGGACTGAGGGAGAGAGAATAGTCAAGGATGGCTCTAAGATTTTGAACCAGGGTGATTGGAAGGGAGGAAAGAACAAATGAAGGAAGGAAGGAAGGAACAAATGAAGGAAGGAAGGAAGGAACAAATGAAGGAAGGGAGGAAAGAACAAATGAAGGAAGGAAGGAATGAACAAATGAAGGAAGGAAGGAATAAATGAAGGAAGGGAGGAATGAACAAATGAAGGAAGGGAGGAATGAACAAATGAAGGAAGGAAGGAAGGAAGGAACAAATGAAGGAAGGAAGGAAGGAACAAATGAAGGAAGGAAGGAAGGAACAAATGAAGGAAGGAAGACGATAGCCCCCAACAGATAATCTGAAGATGAGATGAAATTAGGAGGAAATTCTTCGGACATCATTCATCTCTGTTTCCATTGTATAACTGTTGTCTTACCTGTTAATAACCTTATAATCCCCAGCCATGACAGGCTCCTAAACCGTTGACATTTCTATATTCAGGTTTGATTGCTTGGTGTTTGGCTACAAGAAAAGAAAGGCACATGAAATGGTCATCATTATACTGACATAGCAGAAACGATGGCACTATCCCTGGCAATATCATCAAATCACAGAATGTTAAAGCTGGAAAATCATTTAAAACTCACTCAGTCAATCTTCTTCTTTTCACAGATGGGGAAAATACAGCCTCAAGAGGAGATAGGACTTAACCATATCTGTCTCCTAACTCAAGAGCTGGTTACATTTTACTTAATTTCATTTCGTTGATCACAGGCATTTTTCCCCCTTTGAATTCAGTTTTCTTGATATAATTACCTACTCTCTCTGAACTGCCTGTCCTTCCAAAATCCTTACTTTGTGCTATCATGGAAGTACAGATTTTTGGCCAAAAGGATGGAATTTGCAGCCAAATGAAAAAAAAGTGCAATTAATGAAAAAAACTTCAGTGGACTCTGACATCCAGATGATTTGGCAGGAACAAAATCAGTGAGACATGACCAATTTCATTCTCAGGCCTGATGCTGATAAAGTTTTCTTCCTACTTGACATAAATAATGAGTCTGAAAAAAGGAATGAGGTGAAAGGGGGAGACAGGCAGATGTGAGCATGGAAGACTGTTACAATGCCCTTTGAGTCTGACGGACACATATTTGAAGCAGTGCAGCAAGATCTGGGCCTTGCCTGTTTCATGCCACAAAAAGGTATCATATTAAACTAATTCTTGCACAATTGTGTTGTAACAAAAATAATTCCCCATGTAATTAAAAAGATTTACCTATTATTTTTCAAAATGTAATACAACTAAAAATGAGTCATTCCACAATAGGGTAAACATTTAAGGAATTTGGATTTGTTGCCATTTGGTGCTTAACATCAGTAGATGTCACAAAGATAGGTTTCTTAGCACAAAGGGAAAATGTAGCTTGGTCTAGTGTTTATAACTAGGTTCTCCATGGACCAATAGTAAGGAGCTTTCAAGATAGTTATAGAAAGAGGACATCTTCCCCTCCAGTGTCTCATTATCAATCTTTTTAAAAAGAAAAAATCCAACCAATTAAGATGTGCAGGTATTGGAGGATTGGAGTTATTAATACACATACACACACACACACACACAAAAATCTTACATAAAGTATTTCTGAACAACGCCATTGCTTCATAATCATTAATACATCATAACAAAGTTCCACTGTAAATGCACCTGCTATAATGTCCTCAGCCAATCTTTGGTTAGTATGATAGCCTGTTTCCACAAGAGAAATCTTTATTCTCCACAAAGAAGAACTACAAATTCCTCTAAACTCTCTTTCTAGACTTATTATAAATTGTTCCCTTTTGCACATGCTGTCATGCAACCAAACTGCCTTTCCGGGGCTCTTTTCTTCCTGCATGACACTCTCTCTCATCTCCATGCTTTGCCCTAGTTTGTGCCCCAAGCCTACAACATGCTCCTCCTCAACTCAGGACTTAGAATCTCAGAATCTTCTTGTTGTTATTCTTTAGTCATTTGAGTTGTGTTTGACTCTCCATGACCCCATTTGGGCTTTACTTGGCAAAGATACTGGAGGGGTTTGTCATTTCTTTCTCCAGCTCATTTTCTAGATGAGAAAACTGGAGCAAACAGGGTTGATTGACTTTTCCAGGGTCACACAGCTAAGATGTGTTTGAGCTTCAATTTGAACTCATGTCCTCCTGACTTCAGGCCCCAAATTCTATCTACTGTTCACAGAATTCTTCAAAGCTCAACCCAAGCTTACATACAATATATGTTTTTAATATATCCCCCTCCAAAGTACTAATGCTTCCTTCTAAAATTGTATTTTGTATTTTCACATTTATTTTGTATATGAATATACACCTGTCAAACACACGTATGTGTATATATAGTCTCACACACATACACACACAGACACACACACACTTCCTTAGGAAGGCTTCCTTCAGTATATAAAACCTCACATTCTGAAAAGAGGCTTTCCTGAGGCCCTCTCCTTAATACTATTGCCTGTGCTCAATAGATTATCTTCAATTTGTTGTGTATATATCTTGTTCGTACATAGTTGTCTCCATATGTAAGACCCTTGAATGTGGAATCTTCTTCTGTCTTCCATTGTACCACCATCGTTCAGTACGAGTGCTCAATAAAGGCTTGTTCACTGACTGATACACACTTATGTACTTGGTTGTGCTCATGTACATATGTTTTCTCCTATATCTTACAAGCTCTTCAAAAGCAGGAATTGATATATTGATATTATCTGGTCTTTGTATTCCTACAACCTAGAACAATACCTGGCATGGAAAGTGCCAAAGGGAAAATAAATAAATGAATGAATGGATGAATGAATAAATATGTGTGTATATATACACATATGTATATGTATGCATGCATGTGTATATATACATACATGTGTGTACATATGTGTGCATGCATGTGTGTATGTGTATGTATGTCTGCGTGTGTATATATATATATATACATATATATATATATATAAAATTATTCTGCTAACCTTTTACAAACGACAAATGTGGAAGAGTTGTATCCTGTGTAGTAACAGCAGTACCAAAGTGACATACTTGGTTATTTCCAGGAACCAAAGGAAAAGACCATGGAGAAGAAGGCAGGAAGAAACAAATGAGCCCAAAGTTTATTTGTTTTTACTTTTAACCCAACTTTCCCAAGTTAGCCAATCTTCTGTTTTTTTGTCCTAGTCTTCCAGACTCTTAAAAAGGGAGTATGACAAGGCCTGGCTATTGCATCCCTGCCTCTTCCACATATCATATGCCACTTCAGTACTTTTCCATTGCTCTGTCCTTCTGTAGGGATTTCTCAATTTTGGGAAGATGTTAGGAAGGAAAGGAGGAGGGGCTGGATTTTTGGAGGATCAGTAGCCAAACAACTGAAAATTGTCCCTTTAATTCAATTGTAGGGTACGCCAAAGGGGAGAAGAGAAGAGAGTGAAACTAACCTTTCTTCCCACCCACCACCCAAAATGCAATTTGATCCTTTACTTCTTCATCCCTAAATAGCCACACCTCTTTCCATTCTGCTGTATGCCAGCCACAACAAGAGGGATCTCTACCTGTGAAAGCAGAAAGATATAGAAGAAAGAATTCTGGTGTGGGTCTAAATGCAAATTTTATTATTGATTATCTTCTTGACCTTAAAGAATTTGCTTCTCCTTTCTGTTTCTGTTTCCTCTTTTACAAAATGAAGGTGTTGGGTTATATCTCGTAGGTCCCTTCCAGCTTTAAATCCGATGGATTTGCCTAAGTAAAGTCTGTGAGTAAAGGTACAGGAAATGTACCTTTCATATATGACTTGTGACTTAACTAAATACCCCCCCCCTTCTTCTAACTCAGTGCTATTTCTCTTAAAGTTAGACTTTCCTAAAACTTACAAACAATGTCTAATGAGGGCATTGCACACTGAATATCTGCATTATATAGGTGAAGTAATAGGTAAAAATTCTAGAGCTTTGTGGCATGACAGAATATAAGCTCTTTGAGGACAAGGATTCTTTCATTTTTATCTTTGTATAACCAATACATAGCCCAGTATCTAGGACATAGTTGGTGCTAAATGTTTACTGATTGGTTGATATACTTGAACTAGATCTGTAATGGAGGTTGAAGAATAGGAAACACAAATTTCAAAATTAGGAATGGCTGGCCAGAGAGCAACAAGCAACATCTTACTTCAAGATTTGAATACCTGAGCAGCCTACGGGGAGTGATGGTGCCAAATAATCCTCTTGTACTGGTCTTTTCTAGAGCTAAGCTTTATGTACAACTTGAGGTAGCAGCGTTCCTAGACCCACCCTTACAAAACAATCCTTGAGCCAAGTCAGGCTTTATATGGCCTCTTTTCCAGTGCCTGGACAACAAACAGCACTGACCACATCAGATGCTGTTTGAATGACATCAGCATACATTAAGACCACAGTCTCCCATTTATGTCACTAGACCAAAAAATATCTCCTATTTACTCCTGCCACCGTCATCAGCCTGCTTGACCTATTTAGGATTCAGTGTACCTGGTACCCTGCTGACGTGATCCTCAATTTGTTGAGACCTGAGATGAAGCCAATCTCCACATGCGGGTGTTATGGAGAGCATCACTGCACCGTCTCAGTAACAGCCTTTTTGGCCTTTGAGGCACATGTAGTAAGCTGTTTACATCCTTCACTTACCCCACCCATTTAAACTGGGTCAGTACAGTGACTTGGATAACAAGTTAACTGGCATATATGATCAATGGGTTTTTCTTTTAAAGTTAAATACAGAGGAAAGGATAAAAGAGAATTCAGCTTCAGTCAAGGTGTCCAAGCTTTGAATCACTGTCAACTCCCAGTCACTGTAGAATGGAGAGATGAAAGTTCCACCTATTGATTCCCTTTGAATCAGAAAAAGAGAACAACATAGATTGTATTAATCCAAGAACATATTGTATACATTCGGGGGGAGGGGAAACCTGTTTACCTTTGAACCCTCATATTATTTAATCTTCTTCTAATGTCTGAAATGTTATTATTTTTAGATCTAAAAGATGTGCATTAAGCATATTTTCATTCAAGATTAGTTATATGCATAATATATCATACACATATGTACATATGTATATGCATGTGTCTAATGTATATATGTATGTATATATATGTTTTCTGGCCCATATGCTATAGTCAGTCCACTTGGAAATGGTCCAGCCCATCTGGAATGTGGCAGACAAAACCTTCTCAAGAACAGAATAAGGCTTAGACTTGCAGAACATAGGATTTAGACCTTCATGGAAATCTACTTTAGCTTCCCATTTTCCAGATGAGAAAACTGAGTCCAAGAAAGGGAAGTGACTCACCCAACACCTCCCAAGTAGTAAGTAGCAGACCTGCTATTCAAATACAAGTTCTGTTTCTCCAAATTTAGTTATTTTTCCACTATACCACCATTGGCTCAATGAAAGAATAAAAAAGTGCCGTCATATTTTCTTAAACGTTGTCATCGAGCTCAAAAACAAGTTTTGCATATTCCTTTAACTCAGTGAAAATGTGTTCATTCTTTTTAAAGTCATTGTTTTGCTTGCTAAGTGTTTTGCATATGGGTGGTGGAAGGGGGTGGTACTGGTGAGTGTCTTTTAATTTGGCCTTAATTCTAGCTCCCAGTTTTACAATGCTCCTGCCCACCAATCTCTATCCCATCCCATCCTACCTATGTATAAGATAGTACTTGATGGTAGAGTAAAAACACAGTCATGGAGGAAGCGTAATGTACAATTCATTTCAAGGCTAAATATATCCCCTTTAATTCTAGGATATCTGCTTGCTCCACATCGAGAGTATTAGAATGAGAGTCACAAAAGTTCAGAGACTATTTTGGTCCAGAGCCTGAAGTTCTTAGAAACAACATTGAACAGCTGCTGCTCTCTTTTCAGCTATAAATACAGGGCACTTGTAGAAATTTCCATGTCAGCCGTGAAGGGTGTGAGGGTTTGTTTCTTTGTTGTTGTTGATGGTGGTGGTAGTGGTAGTGGTGGTGGTGGTGGTGGTGGTAGTGGTGGTAATGTGTGTGGGGAGTGAGTGTGTGTGTGCCCATGTACATGCACATGTATATATTGATGCTATATTATATTTTGTCTATAGGCAAAGGTAGCAGCTTCTGTTTTGATGCAGAAAAAGAATTTGAGCACAACCTGGATTTGAGAGTTCAAACTCACCTCAGTGATAGGGACTCTCTCTTCCTAGGAAGGTAAGAAATAGGTTACTTGGCTTCCTTATTGCAGAGATCTAGATGTTTGTTACCCTGTGCATTTTCTTTTCTTCTTTTTTTGCACATGGCCAAAAAGATTGCCTTTGCTAATCCAGTATCCTGTTGATTTAGAGATATGTTAACAGCATTATTGGTTAGGAAGTCTCCTGCCTTCTTTATCCCTTGTGTGTGCCTGTGATCTGGTTATTTATTTCAGAGGTAGGTTCTCAAATATACTTTGAGAAGGTCTGATAAAGAGTCCAGAGATGAGGGACATTTAAATTCAAATTTATCAACTCTCTTAATAATTAGTAGTTATGACATTAAAAAACATTTTAAACATAATTTAATGATGAAAATTATTTCTGGAAATCTGTAGATTTCTCTTGCTGGCACTAGTCCTTGGTCCCGGGAGCAATTTTTTTTTCCATCCCATTCCACTCTATTAAAAAAATAACCATGCATTTTGCATAAGACACTATGATTAGTGCTAGAGAGATATGGGGGAAGGGAAAGGGAAGAGGGAAGAGACATCCCTTCAAGGAGCTTACAATCAGTTTTATATATGCATGGCATTTATGTAAGTACAGCATATAAATCAGCGTAGTATCTATTAGGCTACTATTAAAATAAGAAATTAATATGTATGCTAGGAAAACTTGAAGAGGGAACAATTACTTTCAATTGAGGAGTTCATAGACAACTTCATGAAGGAGTTAACACCTGACATGGATCTTGAAATAAGAAACTTTCAACAGAGATGTGTGGTTTAGGAATAGCAGATAGACTGTGTGTATTCTGAGAAAGAATGAAATATACTTATTAACTGTTTATCTTGTGTGAGAAACTGTTTTAAATGCTTATGATGAAAAAATAGCCAGTTCTTGTCCTTAAGGAGATTGTATTTTAATAGATAAATATTGTTGTCTTTCCTTACTTTTTTGGAGGGCAGTTGGGGTTAAGTGACTTGCCCAAGGTCAGATGGCTAGCTTTTGTGTTAAGTGTCTGAGGCCGGATTTGAACTCAGGTACTCCTGACTCCAGGGCCGGTGCTCTACTCACTGCACCACCTAGCCGCCCCCCTTTCCTTACTTTTCAAAGAGGACCAATGACATCAAGGGTAATGTTTTGACTTGCTTGTGGATTGGATTTAAG
>JAQQSW010024143.1:0-10143 GCA_028646575.1 Pseudocheirus occidentalis | reverse complement strand
CATCACCCCACCTCTCATCCCCATCCCCCCTACTCTCCTGTGTGGCAAGATACTCAGTGTAGAGTTTATGTCATTCCCAGAAGGAGATTACAGGAGATATTTTGCTGGTATTGGGTGAAGGACTCTGTTGCATTACACAAACAGGATCCAGGTCACAGATGCAGGTCACAGTCCCAGGATGAGAAGGAGCACTAGCATACTAGGTTGTTCAGCAACAATAGAGGAGAATCCTGGTCACAAATTGAGGGCAGAAAAGAGTGATTGTGGTCACTTAGAGACTGAAGCACAAGCCAAGAAAGCACTGACCACACCTCTCCTTGGATTTTAACATCTTGGAAGAACTGAAAAGCTCACAGGTCCCCAGAAATAGCACTTACAAGAACAACATGAAAAGTCTGGGACAGTGCCCCTTCTACCCCAGGAGAAGAGCACAACTTTAACATAAAGTTAAATGTCAAAAAATAGGATGGAAAAAAAAGCAAACAAAATAAACAAAGACCACAACCACAGAAAGTCACTGTGATGACTGGGAAAATCAGAACAATGTCAAAACCGCTATATGTGAAAGGGCAAAAAAACAAACTAACTAACTAACAAACAAACCCTGAATTGGTGAAGCCCAAAAAGAACTCTTAATAGAGCTCAAAAAGGTGTTTTTAAAAAAAATCAAAGAAGAGAGTTATATCAAGCACAATGTGGAAACGTAAGAATAAAATTCTCACTTTTGGAAGGTACAGATAAAGTACAACAAAAAGATGGAGAATTAAGCAGCATGTCACAACTTCCAACAACCTCTCACAGAGACAGCCTAATTTCTTTTTTTTTTCTTTTTTTTTTTTGGAGGGCAGTTGGGGTTAAGTGACTTGCCCAAGGTCACACGGCTAGTTTTTTTGTGTTAAGTGTCTGAGGCCAGATTTGAACTCAGGTACTCCTGACTCCAGGGCCGGTGCTCTATTCACTGCGCCACCTAGCCGCCCCTGTGCCACCTAGCCGCCCCAGCCTAATTTCTTCATAGGTAGAATAGTAAGCAAGAAAAGTCACAGTCTTATCAGGTTCCATTTCAAGTTCTAAGTACAGATATCCTCCATCACAGTGCTGCTACTATCTCTGTGAAGGCTCCTTACTTCTCCTTCAGCTCTGTTTTTGGGTGCTGAATTTGTTCCACTGATATAGCTCTTTATATTATAGCCAGTACCAAATTATTCAAATAATTACTGTTTTGTGGTATGATATGAGAACTGGGACTTTGAAGCCCCATTCTTTCTTTATTCTTCCTCATTACTTCTCTTCACATTTCTGACATTTTGTTCTTCCATATGAATTTCATTATCATTTTCTCTATCTCTAAAAGATAATACTTTAGAAATCTATTTAATATAATGTCAAGTTAGTTAATTAAAGTAATATGGTGGTTGTTTTTTTTATTGGCTCAGTCTACTCCTTATCAATTCATACTTTTGTCCATTTGGGGGAAGGGTAGGTTATTTATATTAAAATAGTATTATATATGTATTCATATAGTTCCTGAATATGTCCTGGTAGATAGACTTCAACATATTTTTTACATCACATAGTTATTGTGAATAGAGTTTCTCATTCTATCTCTTGTTTCTAGGTTTACTGGTAACATATTGGAATGTTGATAATTTATGTGGATTTATTTTATATGCTGCAACTTTGCTGAATTTATCAATTATGTCTGTTAATTTTTAGTTGACACTTTAGAGTTTTCTATCATCCTATTATCTTCAAAGAACTATAATTTTGTTTGTTTGTTTGTTTGCCTATGCTTATTCCTTTAATTTTTCATTCTTGCTTTATTATTATACAGCTAGCATTCCTAGCATTTTGTTAAATAATAGTATTGATAATGGGAATTCTTAATTTATTCTGATCTTAGTGGACAGATCTCTAATATTTATATGTGTAGTCTGCTTTTACTTTTATAAAAATTTTATTTATATTATATTTATTTATATAATTATTATGTTATTTATATTATATAATATATTATAATTATATAATATTTTATGATTATATTATATATTGTATTTATAAAATATATTATGGATTATAATGATATTATATCATATATTATATAATAATTATCATATTTATATTAAGGAAAATAATTTATTTTTGCTTTTTCTAGTGTTTTCAATGGAAATAAGTGTTGTGTTGAATAGAATCATATTTTTATTGTGTTACCTATATAGTTTATTATGTTTATTGTTTTCTTTATATTGAATCAACTCTTCATTCTTTGTGTAAATTCAACTCAGACATAGTGTATAATCTCATTAATATGTTGTTGTAGCCTATTTGCTAATATTTACTTCTAAAATTTTCTTTATTTTTTATTAGAGATAAATAAGATCTATAGTTTGCTTTTCTGTTTTTTATCTCCCTGCTTTAGGTATTGATATTATATTTGTAACACAGAAAGAGATGGGAACATCCCCTCTTTTCCCATTTTTTACGGTTTGTGTAATATTAGAATTTATTGTTCTTTGAATATTTGATAAAATCTGTTTACATATCCATTTGGTAATGACATTTTTACTTTTCATTAGGGATTTCACTTGTATCTTGTTAAATTTCTTTTTCTGATTCTTTATACTTAACAATTTATTTCTTCTTTTATTAATTTGAGGCTTTTACTTTTTTGCAAGCATTTGTTCATTTCCTTCATTATTTTTATCAGCATCATTTGATAAAATGCTTCTGATATTTTTTTTAACTTTCTCTTCAATTGTGATTTTTTTCCTTCATTTTACATATGGTTATTTTGGTAATAACTTTTTAAAAATTAGATTAGTGATTTGTCTATCATATTTTATTAAGTTTTATTTATTACACAAGTTCAAATAGAATCTCAAGGGAAAAAAATGTTCTCACCATGAGGATTAATGTCTTCTAGGTCCTGACATGCCACAATTATCACCTACAATTCTTGGACCAAGCTGTCAAGTCCTCTTCCAAGTCTTCTGTCTCTTCTAATTCTTTCTTTTAGAATTTACTTTTCAGTTATATGGTTTTAAAAAAAAAACCTATTGTTTCATGTCACCCAGGAATGTTAGTGGACTTTTTGGTAGGGCATGGCTTTTGTTTGATGCCTTTATTTTAAATGTTTTAGAGTTACCCTTTTCTTCAGGCTTTGTCTCTTGGACATCCCAAGCTCCAAAATATCCTTTTTATTATGAATATCTTTTTGTTTTGTTTTGTTTTGTTTATTAATTTTTCCATCTTTGCTTCCAGAATTGGAAGTACGATGTTAGGACCATTCTGCACAATTCATGGGAAAATTCTGGGACCTTTTTTGGTCCTGATCTATATTCTCTGGGATTCTACTGCTACTTTCTCTAAGTACCAAGTGCTATGTTCTTCAAGGATCTCAGTTTTGTCTCAAACTAGGGCACCTTCATGATCCAGGGCAAAGTTTGATCACTACCCTCCTAATCTAAGCTTTCTAGCCTTGTGACCTCAGCTTAGGTCTGGATTATATAACTACAGGTCTTTGATTGAATCTCCAGCAGATATTTATTGTAAACAACAACAACAACCACATAACAGAAGCAGGTGTATTTCAGTTCAACACATTCATTTATTAAATGTTCACTGTGCTCAAATCATTATTTTACTCACTCAGGGAAAATACAAAGTATTGTTATCTTTTGACTCTTCGGCATGACCCAGTGGATCCAAGCTGCCTTGGAGCCAGAAAGCCCTGGTAAGTCTTTGAACCTTAGCACTTAGCACAGTGCCTGGAATATAGTACATAGTTAATACATGTTTATTGATTGTTTTATTGATTGATTGGGCCTCTTAGTGCTCTAGATCTAGCAACTCTTTAAGAATAAAAGTTTCAGAGAAAATAGCCACTTTCCTTGGTAGGGGGTAGTTCCCCTATCTGGAGTTCCCTATTCTAGTGAAATAACAGGTCTAGTTCCTAACCCTATACCTATCCCTCTTCTCTAACCTCACCTATCCAATTACTCACTAAATACTATTGAATCTGCCTCTCACAACTGTCTCTTCTCTATTTCCATTATCATTCTTTTAGTAGACACTTATTACCAGCCTACTCGTCCTATCAAGTCCCATCTACACCCTCTATATCAGTGGTTCTCAACTTGTGGGTTATATTCAATTTGTAACAATGAAAATACATCCTGCATATCAGATATTTACGTTATGATTCATAACAGTAGCAAAATTACAGTTATGAAGTAGCAATGAAAATAATTTTATGGTTGGGGGTCACCACAACATGAGGAACTATATTAAAAGGTTGTGGCATTAGAAAGGTTGAAGACCACTGCTCTATATCTTCCAATCAATCCATCCTTTCCAATACTGCCAAACTGATTTTCTTTATGTATAGATCTCTACTCATACATATTCATTGCCTCCTTTTTGTCTACTTCATAAAGTTGAAGCCTATTATAACTGGTAACAAATCCATCTCATCAAGTTTATTTGACATAACATCTGAAATATTATCCCCGTCCAGTCACACTATGTTTCAGTTAAGCAGGACCATTTCCTGCCCTTTTAACACTCCCTATACTTTACTCTCTATGAGTGTGCTCATATTACTTCTATTTGCAGATAATATGGAAGGCAGCCAGATGGGGCAGTGAACAGAGCACCACCTGGAGTCAGGAGGACCCAGTTTCAAATCCAACCTCAAATACTTACTAGCTGTGTGACCTTTGGTAAATTACTTGACCTCTTTTTGCTTGGGTTTTCTCAACTGCAGAATAGGACTAATAACAGCACCAGCTCCTGGGGTCGTTGTGAGAATGAAATGAAACAATATTTATAAAGTGCTTAGCACAGTTCTTGGCACATAGTAGGCATTATATAAATGCTAAATATTATTAGAATGTTCTCCCTTCCCATCTTTACCTGCTGAGGTCCAACCCATCTTCAAAGCCCAACTCAAACACCCTATGATAGTTTAACCTTTAGGAATGAAATGAGATGATCAAGGGAGGGAGGGTAAAGAAAGACAAGAACTGGAACAAGGACAGAACCTTGTCTTCTGTCAGTTCTTCCTTTCCTGAATCCACAGGACCTCAGATCCTCAGGTGTCCTCTTCTCTTCCTCACTAGCCTGAGTACAGGATGATGTAGCAAAAAGATTAGATTTGTAGGCAGAAGAAAAGCTGTGAGACCATAGAAATAACTTAACTTTTTCCTCTTCCATAAAAAAGATTGTAGAATGGTGTATCACTAGATTGTCATAAAGATCAAATAACATAATTTATGTAAAGTGCTT
Organism: Pseudocheirus occidentalis; assembly: GCA_028646575.1. Taxonomy (NCBI): domain Eukaryota; kingdom Metazoa; phylum Chordata; class Mammalia; order Diprotodontia; family Pseudocheiridae; genus Pseudocheirus; species Pseudocheirus occidentalis. The sequence continues at coordinate 4,860 of JAQQSW010024143.1, read as the reverse complement.
TTGAACCTTTCAAAGTGCTTTCTAAATATCAGCTATTGTTATTCCTGAACTCTCATCTGAGCACACCACACTCTCACAAACTGCTCTCCATTGTTTCTGGTAGATTAAAGCCCCACCTGGGTAAACTGCATAACATTAGCTTGAAACAATAGCACATCTGCAACTCAATTATACTCCAATGTCTTTGTTCCCAGACAGGCTACACTAATCACCACATCTACAGTGATATTGGGAGTGTTCTTTTTTTCTATTCTGATAATGTTTTTTAAAAGCCACAAAATAATCATGTTTACATATGTGCTTTAAAAGTAATTAAGTATACAGTTTTTAAATGCTTAGTTTTGGTAGGAAGCTAAGATCTTTCAGTAACTAATCCTAAGGAATTCTGACTAATGCTACTTGAATTCAAGGTAGTTTGCAATTTCTTCATAATATAGAAACCAAAGACATATTCCATGTAGGCTTCATATCAAGGTGGAACTGAACATGCAATCAGTCAAAAACCATGAATTGTAAAGGACATATGAAGAGTGTGTGTGTACATGTATACATATGATTGTATGTATGTATGTATGTATCTAATGGTAGCCATCTCTAGAGCAGGGCAGGGGTACGATATAAAAAAGAAAAAAGAGATGTACTTGATAATTTTGTTGTATATTTGAAAGGAATAGTCAATTGTGCTTAGTAAATTTGCAGCTTCATGAACAATTATTTTCATTATACTATGTTATGGAAATATTTGTTTTCTTCCATAAATATGTATTAATGTTAAAAAAAGAAATCTAATATTTATTGCATTATTATGTGCTGGACACTATGATAAGCACCAGAGATACAAAGTAAGGCAAAAGAGTTTCTGCTTTCAAAGAATCACAACTTGATAAATGAGAGACTATGCAGACAACTATGTACAAAAATGCTATATACAGGATAAAAAGGGGGCCACCCTGCTTCTTTGAAATTTTGCAACATTCCCTTTAGATTGTTTTGTGAACTTTCTTTTCATTTCCATTGTATCAGTCATATATAATGTTTTTCTGGCTTTACTTACATTACAATTCATATCGCCCTTTCATGATTCTCTATATTTCTCAATATAATTTCTTACAGTACAGTAATATTCCATGACATTAAGGTAGCATAATTTACTTAACAATTCCCCAATTGATAGGTTTCTCCTTTATCTTTGGTACCACAAGGGTTGCTCTAAATATTTTGGTATACCTGGAGCTTTTAATTTCTTTCTTTCTTTTGTTTTTTTTTTCCTTTTTGTGGTCATTGTTGTCCTTGGAATATATGCAAAGCATTAAAACCTCTGAATCAAAGGGTATCTGCATTTTAAGCACTTTTATAACATAATACTGTATTGTTTGCCAGAATATTGTGTTATTTCATAGCTCAAAAATCTATTAATGTGCTTATCTTTCCACAATGCCTCCAAAATTGATTATTTCCATCTTTCATCATCTTTACAAATTTGCTTTCTGTGAGGTAAAACCCCAGAATTGTTTTAATTTGCATTTCTCCTATTATTAGTGATTTAAAATATAGAACCCTTCTGGAATCTGTGTTATTCTTGCATAATGGATTATGTACATAATTTCCATTGCATGTGTTAATCTTCTCTATATAAACCTAGGATGGCCAGGAGGAGCTGAAGCTGGAGTCTTTAGGAGAGTGGATTGGCAGCACCTATGGCAGTTTCCAGGTTTCTCAAGCCAGAAGAAATAAGGACTAAATGAAAGGTCAGTGGAATTTAGCTAAATTTGGGGGAGAAAAGAGGTCAGGCCAAACTGCCCCCAGGGCAAGGAAGCAGCAAAAGTGGCACAAGCAACAAAAGCGGCACAAGCAGCAAAAGCGGCACCAGCAGCAAAAGTGGCAGCTGCCTCCATTTGGCTGCTTCAGAGCTCCTGGCTTGCAGACTTCAGGGGGCCATGCAATTGTTCAGAGGTGTTGAGTGGCCTGGATCCAGATCTTGGGTAGTGGTACTGGGGTGTGCTTTCAGCAAGCCAAAGCTGGTAGGAGTGGCAGCAGCCATCTAATAGCTCTGGCAGCTGTGAAAAACCCAGCAATTTGGGACACAGTTTTCCCCTTTGGAAGCAGAGTTCCACAGAGCTAAAAAAAAATCAACCAATTAATTGACTGGCTTGTATGAGTAGGAAAAGGAAGCAAAATAAGAACAGCAATTGAACTCTAGAATCCTTTTTTGGGGACAACAGGGATCAAAGCATGGAATGGGAAGAAGACAACACTGTCACAACTCCCACACCAAATGCTTCCAAGAAACATGAAGATTGTCTACAAGCCATAGATGAGCTTAAAAGAGACAAGAAAATAAGAGAAGTGGAGGAAAAAATTGGGAAGACAAATGAGAATGATGTGAGAAAATCATGAAAAGAGAGTCAACAACCTGACTGAAGAGAATAAGACCTTAAAAAAACAGATTAACTCAAATGGGAAAAGAGGCCCAAAAAGCCAATGAGGAGAATAACGCCTTAAAAAGCAGAATTTTCCCAATGGAAAAAATCTCAAAAGCATTCGGAAGAGAATGATTCCTTCAGAATTAGAGTGGAGCAAATGGAAGCAAAAGACTTTGTGAGAAATCAAGATACTATTAAACAGATCAAAACAAATGAAAAAATAGAAGGCAATGTGAAATATCTCCTTGAAAAAAAACACTGACCTGGAAAATGGATCCAGGAGAGGCAATTAAAAATTATTGGACTACCTGAAAGCCATGATCAAAAAAAGAACTTAGAAATTATCCTTCAAAAAATTCTCAAGGAAAATTGCCCTGATATTTTAGAACCAGAGGGTAAAATAGAACTTGAAAGAATTCACCAATCACCTCTTGAAAAAGATCCCCAAAAGAAAACTCCTAGAAATGTTATAGCCTGGTTCCAGAGTCCCCAGATCAAGGAGAAAATATTACAGACTGCCAAGAGGAAGCAATTTGAATACTGTGGAAACACAATTAGCATAACCCAGGATCTGGCAGCTTCTACACTGAGGGAGGAAAGGGCCTGGAATATGATACTCCAGAAATCAAGGGAGCTAGAATTAAAACCAAGAATTATCTACCCAGGAAAATTGAGTATAATCTTCTAGGGGAAAATACAGTCATTCAGTGAGGTGGAGGACTTTCAAGCATTCTTGCTAAAAAAAACCAGAACTGAACAGAAAATTTGACATTCAAACACAAGATGCATGAGAAGGTAAACATGGAAAAGAAATCATAAGGAACTTATCAAAGTTGAGCTATTTACATGCCAATATGGAAAAACAATAATAGTAACTTATGAAACTTTTCTCTGTATGAGGATAGGTGAAGGGAATACAAATGTGTGTCTGTGTGTGTGTGTATATATGTATATATATATGTATATATATATATACTTACACATATGTCTATATAGGAGGCTATATATGTGTATGAATACATATCTGAGTATGTGTGTATATGAGTTCATAGAGGGTACAGAATCAATTGAATAGGAAGCGAAGACACTTTAAAAGGTGAAATTCTGAGGTAGAAGATGATTAGAATGAGAGGAGACAGGGAGAGACAAAATGGGGTTAATCATTCCATATAGAAGAGCCAAGGAATAACTGTTACAATGGAGGGGAAAAACGGGAAGGCAAAAGGTAAAGGGTCAATCTTACCCTCATTGAATTTGGCTTAGGGAAGGAATGGCATAAACTCTAAACTGGGTATCTTGCCACACATGATAGTAGGGGGGATGGGGATGAAAGTTGGGATGATGGAGGGGAGGGCAGAGTCTGGGGCAGGGCTGCTAGAAGCACATACTTCTGTAAAGGGACAGGGTAGAGAATACAAAAAGGGGTGGGGGCAGGATAGGAAGGAGAGACATATAATCAGTCTCTCACAATATGTCTACTGTGGAGATGTTCTACGTAATTACACATGTATTGCCTGTATGGAATTGCTTGTCCTTCCAGTGGGGGTAGTTGACAAGGGAGGAACCAAAAGAATCTAGAATTTAAAGCTCTACAATCAAATGTTAAATATGTATAATATATATTAATATATTATTATTACTATTATTTACTATATGCAACTGGGAATTAAGATATACAGGCACTGGGGTATGGAGACCCATCCTGCCCTACCAGAAAGTTAGAGGGGTGATGGAGCAGGGCACAAAAGAGAGCAGAGTGGGGGAGGGGCTTTACAGTGGGATTGCTGTTTTGGGGTTGTGAATAGGGGAAAGATGGGAAGAAAATTTGTAACTCAAAATCTCATGGGAATGAACGATGTAAACAAGAAAATAAATAAAATAATTCAAAAATAAAATTGTTCATAGCTAATATACCTGGAGAGATAGATAGATAGATAGATACATACATACATACATACACACATACATATACACATACATGCATGCATACATGCATACATAGATACATAGATGGATAGATACATATATACATAGATATGCATATGTATGTATGTGTGTATATACAATAACATTCTTAATCATATTACAATTATTTGTATACATTTATCAAACTTCTATTACATTATAAGCTCCTTCAGGGCAGAAACTGGGTCTTTTTTGTTTTGTTTTGTTTTATCCCTATATCCTCAGAACCCTTTGGCAACAGAGCAGAGAGCTAGACAGTCTCAGAGAAACAGCTGGGACATATTTGAATCATCTTATCATCACAAAATGTCTATACACACACACACACACACACACACACACATATATGTGGGTGGGTGTGAGTATATATGTGTGTGTGTGTGTGTGTATATATATATATATACCCACATATACACACACGCACACACACACACACACACACACACACATCCATCCATCCCAGAGAATTAGT
>JAQQSW010024142.1:0-10144 GCA_028646575.1 Pseudocheirus occidentalis | reverse complement strand
CAGGATCTAGCAGCTTCTACAGTAAGGGACAGAAGGGCCTGGAATATGAAATTCTAGAGATCAAGGGAGCTAGGATTAAAACCAAGAATAACCTACACAGCAAAACTGAGTATAATGTTTCAGGGGATAACATGCACATTCAATGGGGTGGAGGACTTCCAAGCATTCTTGAGGAAAAAACAACTGAACAGAAATTTTGACATTCAAACACAAGAAGCATGAGAAGGTAAATATAGAAAAGAAATCAGAAGGAACTTATCAAAGTTGAAGTATTTACATGCCAACATGGAATAATGAGAATTGTAACTTATGAAACCTTTCTCAATAAGAGGATAGATGAAGGGAATATAAATATACTTTTAAATATATACATATATAATAAATATATTTATATATACATGCATATATGCCTATATAGAAGGGTATATATGCATATGAATACATATGTGAGTGCGCGTATTTATATGTATGTAGAAAGAGGGCACAGGATCAATTGAATAGGAAGGAATTATATTTTAAAAGGTGTAATTAAGAAGTGGGAGAGGAATATAATGATAGGAGACAGGGAGAGACAGAATGGGGATTAATCATCTCATATAGAAGAGGCAAAGGATAGCTGTTACAATGGAGGGGAAGAATAGAAAGGCAAAAGGGAATGGATTACCCTTACTCTCATTGAATTTGGCTCAGGGAGGGAATGACATACTCTCTAAATTGGGTTTCTTGGCCTATAGGAGAGTAAGGGGACAAGGGATGAGGGGGGGGAGGATGAAGGGGAAGGCAGGCTGGGGAGGGGAGGTGTGTTAGAAGCGCACATTTCAGTAAAGGAACAAGGACACAGTAGAGAACAGAACAATGCAGGTTGGGAAGGAAGGAGGGAAATATAGTCAGTGTTACACAATATGTTCATTGTGAAGATGCTCTGCATAACTACACATGTACTGCTTGTGTTGAATTATCTGATTTTCTGGGGGGGGGTGACAATGGAGGAATGGAAAGAGTCAAGAATTTAATGTTCTAAAGTCAAATGATAATATACTATTATTATTATTATTATTATTATTTACATGCAACTGGGAAATAAGATACATAGGCAATGGAATAGGGAGATACATCTTACCCTATCAGAAAGTCAGAGGGGTAATGGGGGAGGATATAGGAGAGAGCATGTTGGGGGAGGAGGTATACAGTGGAATCACTATTTTGGGGTTGTGGGCAGGGGAAAGACATGGAGAAAATTTGTAACTCAAAATCTTATGGAAATCAATGATGTAAACCAAGAAATAAAAAAATAAACAAAATAATGAGCTCTGGTGGGAAAATCAGTTATGAGAGTGAATTCCTGGGAAGTCTGGTACATTTTCAAAGCTTTCTTGTAAGTCTTACTTAAACTTGGAAAAAAAGTCTATCTTCTCTGTCTTAAAATGGACATGGTATGCCCAGTTTTTACTTCACAGTAATGTAGAGAATGAATATTGGATGTAGATCAGATAGATTTTTAGAGGGAAATCAACTTCATGAATTCATTGAAAGTAAGAGTTAGTAGGGTACTTCCAAGAACCAAGATGGTGAAGCATTCAGCAAGTCACTATAACTCTTCCATGTTCACCTCCAAACAACCATAAAAATAGCACGTTGGAACAAATCCTGGAGCAGTGGAGCCAGCAGAAAGATGGAGTGGAATAGTCTTTTGGCCCAGGATATTTGCAGGATCAACAAGAAAGGTTCATCTCACTTGGGTGAAAGGAGAACTCATTCCAGCACAGGAATCATCCCAGCAAACCAGCATCAAATCCTACCTCAACAAATCAGAGGAGATCCTGGGCCCCAGTGTGAGGAAAGAGGCAAACACCAACACCAAGGTCTCCATGTGGCTTAGTATAGTCAGGGGAACCAACAGACTCCAGCCCCTAAAAATCACTATGTGCTTCAGTATAGTTATAGGCAAACAGTGGCTCTAGTGACCTTCTTCTAGTGGCCTTCACATGTTTCGGCATAACCCAGGACAAACAGGCATCCTCTAGCAGGCAGGCTTCCACATGCTTTAGTAGATCCCAGGGGATAAAAGGCACTCTCCAGTGGCCAGACCTCCACATCCTTCAGTGTAATTCTGGAGAAATGCAGAAACACCCCACCTGGCCTCAGCATATGCCAGACATTACCACACAGACCCCAGCTCTGCACCAAGTAAGCTACCAAACCCCTACAGCCTCCAGAAGCACCAGCCATGCTCTTACTATACCCCCTCAACAGAATGCCAGACACGAGCGTCCCCTATGGGCCTCAGGGAAACATCAAAGCACCACCAGGTAAATTGTCGTGGCCTGTAGCCACTGGCACAAGAAGCCTGAGACAATGCCCATTCTACCCCAGGAGCAAAGATCAAATTTAAGAGAAAGAAAAAAGGCAAAAAAACAAAAAGATGAGGAAACAGCAACAACAATAACAAAAGAATCTGACCATAGAAAGTTAATATGACAACAAGGGAAGACCAAGAAACAAACTCAGAACAAGGCCACAATGTCGAAATACCTATGAGCAAAACCCCAAACAAAAATGGAAATGGTCTCAAGCCTAGAACAAATGCATGAAAGAATTCAAAAAGCAGTTTAAAAATCATGTAGGAGAAGTAGAACAATAAATTGGAAAAGAAATGAGAGAGATGCAAGAGTCAACCATTTGGAAAACTGCTTGAAAAGTAGAACTGTTTAAATGGAAAAGGAGATATAAAAATCCACTCAAGAAAGCAACTCCTTAAAGAGTGAAATTGTCCAGATGGAAAAAAGAAAGTGCAAAAGCTAATCAAGTAAAACAACATTTTAAAAGTTAGAATTGGCCAAGTGGAAGCTAATGACTCAATGAGACATCTAGAAGCAATAAAACACATTCAAAAGATTGGGGAAAATGGAAGAAAATATAAAATAATGCACAGGAAAAGCAAATGAGCTGGAAAATAGATCCAGGATTGACAATATCAGAATCATTGGACTAATTAAAAGCCAAAACAAAAAGGAGAACCTGGACAGCACCTTTCTTTTTTTTTTTTTGGAAAAGAGAAGGCAGGGCAATTGGGGTTAAGTGACTTGCCAAAGGTCACATGTCTAGTAAGGGTTAAGTGTCTGAGGCTGAATTTGAACTCAGGACCTCCTGACTCCAGGGCTGGTGCTGTATTCACTGTGCCACCTAGCTGCTCCCTGGACAGCATCTTTCAAAAAATTATTTAGGAAAACTGCCCTGATGTCCTGGAAGTATTTGGCAAAATAGGCATAATCACATCAGGAAGGAGACCCAAAGATAAAAACTCCAAAGAGTATCATAGTGAAATTTCAGAAGTATGAGATCAAGGAAAAAGAGCTACAAGTGGCCACAAAGAAACAAATCAAATGTCAGGAAGTAACAATCAGCGTTATACAGGGCTTGGCAGCTGTAACATTAAATGATCAGAGGTCAAATAATATGATATTCCAGAAGGAAAAAGGAACTAGAACTACAACCAAGAATCACTTATCCAGTAAAAATAAGTATAATACATCAAGGCAATAGAAAGTCATTCAATGAAATAGAAGCATTTCAGGCTTCCATAAGGAGAAGATCAGAACTAAACAAAAAACTTAACTTCCAATATCAGGATCTAAGAGAAGCATAAACAGTCAAAAAGAGAAAAGAAAGCATAACAGATTCAACAGAACTAAACTCTTTATATGTCTACATGGGAGCATGACACTTGTAATTCTTAAAATTATATCATTAATAGTACACTAATAGAAGGAATATACATAGTCAGAGAATATAGGTATAAGATAAATTAGAAGGCATGACATTACAAAGAAATTAAGGGAAGAGAAAAAGGAGTACAATGGGTGTAGAAGGAAGAGAGAGGTAGAACAGGGTAAATTAAAGAGACACAAAAGACCTGTTATGGTAGAGGGGGAGAAGGGGAGGTGGGTGATGAGCATCACCTGAATCTTACTCTCATCAGCATTGGCTCAAAAAGGGAATCATGTGTACAATTACATAATATATACTATTCCCTAATTGATCAATGGTCAAAGGATATAAACAGGCAGGTTTTAGATGAAGAAATAAAATCTATCTAGGCATATGAAGAAGTACTCTAAATCACTTTTGATCAAAGAAATGAAAATTAAAACAACTCTGAGGTATCACCTCACATACTTTCAAATTGACTAATGTGACAAAAATGGTAAATGATAAATATTGAAGAGGATGTGGAAATATTGGGATGCTAATCCATTGTTCATGGAGTTGTGAACTGATTCAACCATCCTGGAGAGCAATTTGGAACCACAGCCAAAGGGCAATTAAACTGTGCAGACCCTGTGATCCAGAAATACCACTACTAGTTCTGTACCCCAAAGACATCATAAAAAAGGGAAAAGGACCTACATGTACAAAAAATATTTATAGTAATTCTTTTCATCATGTCAAAGAATTGGACGTTGAGGGGATAGTATAAATTGGGGAATAACTGAACAATCTGTGGCATGTGGATGCAATGGAATACTACTGTGCAATAAGTAACGACAAACAGGCAAATTTCAGGAAAAAACCTTGAAAGATTCATATGAACTGATTCACAGTGAAATGAGCAGAAACCAGGAAAACATCATACACAATATTAGCAACATTGTGTGATCAACAATAAATATCATAGATCTTCTCAACAAACAATGATCCAAGACAAGTACAAAACACTAACAAAGAAAAGTGCACTTCCTATCCAGATAAGGAATTGATTTATTCTGAATGTGTATTGAAGAATATTTTTTACTTACTTTATTCTTTCTTGTGTTCATCCACTTTTATTATCTGTTTCTAATTTTCATAACTGTGACTATGGAAGTATTTGTTTACAAGATAGCACCACAGATAAACTATATCAAACTGACCATTTTCAGAAGGGAGAAAGAAAAAAAACTGGAATTCAAAATCTTGTAAAAATGAATGCTAAAAATGTTCTTGATGTGTACCTGGGGAAAGATAAAATACTAATAAACTTAGGGGGAGGGGAAAGAGTTATTTGATCCTGCAGGAATCTTCAATCTACTTTCCTGATCAAGAGATAGACCTAGAGCAATTTGACAAGTGTAACAGAGCTAATAGATGACACAGCTGAGACTTTTATACAAGCTTTCTCATATAAAGTCCCATATTTTGTCCACTATACTACATTACCTGGTAGTAATTTTCTCTAAGTTTCTAATGATCACATATCACTCTATACTGCAACAAATATGCCTTCACTGGTGAAGAGAGCAGCATGGAGACAATAATTCTAGGTAACTTCACTTATTATGAGACATACATTTACCTACATCTTTCATCTGTTTAATATTAAGAAAGAACATAGGTGGAGCATTTGAACCTCTGCAACCATCATCCCAAATATGGAAACATTTGACATAAATTGATGAAGAAGTAACTTAAGAGAGATGTCAGAAAAGACAAAGTGTGGTTTTTCAATCTAACTAAAGGTGCCTAGAGTCATTTAAATGATTTATTGAGAAAGGTGACAGTGGGCAGTGGTAGTTGAAAGAAAGGAAAATGGCTTTAGGAAAAAAAAGAAATCTTGTCAAGAGAATCAGTGCTGTATTATTATTTACAAATAGAAGTTAAGAGGGAAAATATCTTTGCTTAAAATAGGAACATGTATAAAATGAAAAATTTGTAATTAAATAATGAATAAAGTACTTGACCGTGTGAGTTACAGTTTTTACTTTGAGACCTTCATAGCATATTTTGTTTTTCTTGACCTATTTTTGAAAAAATAAGAATCTTCTACATTGTAGTCTGTTTCCCCCTAGTTAAGTATGCCATTTATTGGCTCTACGTAAATTATTTTCTGAGCATTAAATAATGATATTGTGAACTTAAATTGTACATGATTAAATAGGCAAATAAGAATGTGATGTATGAAGGAAACATCACTTAATAATAAAACATTAAAGACATAAATGTAAAGTATTTTAAATATAAAATAAAATAGAAATAGAAGAATTAAGAATTTTTTGTTTAGTTGTTTTTCAGTCATGTCTGATTCTTCATAACCTCTTTGTGGTTTTATTGGCAAAGATATTGGAGTAGTTTGCCATTTCCTTCTGCACCTCATTTTATAGATGGGAAAACTGAGACAAACAGGATTCAATAATTTGCCCAGGGTCACATAGCAATTAAGTGTGAAAGGTCAGATTTGAACTCAAGAAGAAAATTCTTCCTAACTCCAACCCCTGCATTCTATCCACTGAGCCACTTAGCTGCCCATGATTAATAAGATTTAAATATTTAAAACTATTTTATAGATAATGCCATATCAAATATCCATAATGTATAAACAATGTGGAAATGAAAATTTTCAAAAGACAGAGAAGAAGACATTAAAATATCATGGAAACAAGATGAAGTATATGTCTTTCCTATTATCTTATCTGCTACTGCTTCCATGAAATTGATGTAAGTGAACTTGGCTGCCCCTCATTGCGGGAATGGTCTTTTTTTTTTCTCTACATCCTGGATTCACTGACTTCCTTAAAGTTCCAGCAAAGTCTCACCCTTCACTAGAAGACTTTCACAACTCCTCTTAATTCTAATGCCTTTCCCTTATTTTCATACTTATACTTTATTTGTACCTATTTGATTTGTCACCCATTGAACTCGTTGAGGGTATGCACATTTAACAAAATGAAACCTTGCAATTATTTGAGCCAAGTTCCTGGCACACACAGTAGACATTTAATAAATGCTTATTGACTGAACAATTGACAACCTACAAATTTTAAGCATATTTTCCATTATTTTTATTAAATTACTGAAAGCAGTCTTTTTAATCACTTGCATAAGATAGTGAAGAAAACATAAAAAGATGGGGCTGATGCTTGTGTACTGCTTTCAGCAAAGATCAGCAGTGAATTCAGGAAATGAATTAAAGCAATTTATTAATAAGTTAGAAGAGAGATTCTGATTCAATCAGGAACTTACTTGAAGTAATAGTATCCATGGAAAAACAAATAAAATAATGCTTCATAGATGGAATACTTCCAATAATATCAAAATGTCATGAAGACTTAATAAATTTAAAGTTTTTAATGCATTATCAAGGGAAAAAATGGAGACTGAAGCATTGAAACTTAAATTCAGAAGTCAAATTACACCAAGGGACTGTTTCTGTAGAAACTTCAAACTCCTTCTAGGCAAGGCAGATCAAGCATAAATGTAAAAAGCAAAATGCTATGACTGTATATGTCAAGAGACACACTGAAATCAAAGGTTAATGGGAAGAATATGTTTACTGCAATGAACATAGCACTAGTCTTAATGTACAGTTTTGTAACTAAAATGTACAACTACTGATTTAGAAAATAACCTGACCAAAAAAAACCCCCAAAACAAAAATAAAAACACCAAAACAAAACCTTATGTGATATGCAAAGGAGACAGAAACAGAGACACAGACAGAGAGACAGAGACAGACAGACAGAGAGAGAGAGACAGAGACAGAGAGACAGAGAGAGAAAAACAGAGAGAGACAGACAGAGACAGAGAGAGAGACAGAGAGAGAAAAACAGAGAGAGAGACAGAGACAGAGAGACAGAGAGAGACAGAGACAGAGAGACAGAGAGAAATAGATTATACTAAGGTAACTACAAAAAGATTTAGCTTTGTCAACAAAAATGAGAAATAAGATAGAAGATTAAGAGGTATTCTCAGACACATGATAAACAGGTTAGAAACTTACAGAAATATTTTTAGAACAAATAGACATGACTTAACCAAGCAATTAAGGATGATATAAGGCAAATGCCACTGAATTTAAAGAACACAGCTGAAAGCATAGCCCCAAAAGTACAAATGAATGGAGTTCATTAACTCATCCAACAATAAATAAAAAAGGAAGCATTGAACTAAATTTGTGAATTTATTTATAGGAAAGAATTCAGGATCAAGTCATTATCACCAAAAATTACAGCGACATTATCCTTAAAGAAAGCAGACTTCACTGATCAAAACAGCTCATCCAAGGAAATAGTAGAAACTGTATGACACATCAGCATAGCTTACAAAACTTCAGCATTTATAGAATACCAACAAGATACATATTTGTAGCAAGAAATACCTATCTGAAGACCACTACACTCATAAACTAACAATATAAAAATCCTACATTATAAATGCAAACCTCAAAATAATCTAAACAACTCAACAAATAAACTACATTGGAACTGAACCATGATCACAAGTAAAGCTGTTTCCCATACATTTTCTGTAACAATGGAACAAAAAGCAAAAGAGAATCTTCCTCTTAGTCATTACTAATACTTAACCCCACCCCACCCCCAGTAAAAAATGAATTGATTCAGATAATATATATTGCAGCTGAATCCACAGGATAAAAGAGAAAGAAAACTATACAAAGGTAAAAATCCCTAAGAATTAATTGTGAAAAATGCTAATCCCCAAAGTATTCATTCGCTACTTCCCCACACAATCAACATATTCTTCCCTGTCAGGTATGCAAAAATTGACTTTTAAGGCTTCTTAGTATTAGAGATTGTGCTTGGAAACCTACACATATTCCCGTCTGATGAAAAGATTTTGCCAGTACCTGTCACTCCCAGCTAACTCCACAAGTTACAAGAACTGATTTTTTTCCAGCAACAGCAATAATAGTGGGACTGGGGAATCATTTGGTCTTCTACCTGGGATGTCTTTAAGTTAGGGAACGCAATGGTTGGAGTAATTCTCTGCAGAACATGCTTCTTACTCTCCTCTAACCCTTAAAAATGTGGTAATAATTCATCCAAGCCAGAGTAGGAGTAAAGGGAAGACAAGAGGGAAAAAAGCAGCAGGGAAATAGCACTTGGGCCTCAAGGAAAAGAGATTTAATCCTCAAATGCCACCAATTTTGTTTCTCCACAGGTTACTAAGTTCAGGAACACAGGCTAGTGAAACCTAAATACCTCAATGTGGGAAAAGTTGAGGCATATTTGTAGTCTATCTGTAAAGTATAGGTATACTCAATAACATAGGGAAAGGAGATGGAAAGTATGCAATGGAGAGAATATGGATATAGGGGGCACTAAAACACCTAAAATTTGAAAGGAAGAAAGGTAAACAGAAACAGAGTACATGCAGATAAATCAAGAGAGGATCTTAAAACTAGAAAGAAGGATAAGGGATAAACCCTCAAAGAGAAAACAAAGGGCTCTCAACAAATTTTACAAGGTAAATATAATGCCTGATGAAATTACAGAATCTCATGAAATCATAAGAGCATATAAGACAAGAAGCTTTGCCAGAATGATCTAAAAAAAGAAATGAAATTCACAAGTGATGAAAGTAGTAACAGACAAATGTCAGAATAAATATAACTCTGAATGCTGAAGTTTAAAGAAACTTCATTAGAAAAGTTAATCCATGATGTAGAGTTTCCCCATTGAAGCAAACAGAAATTAAAAGATCAGTATAGTGTAAATACTGAAGAGGATAAAAATCTGGCTGAGAAAGGAGAGAGGATTAATTTAAGAAGTAGCATGGCATAGTTGAACAGCACAAACTTTGGAATTACAGAGTCCTGGGTTCAATCCCAACATTGATACTTACTACCTTTGAGACCTTAGACAAATCATTTAGCTACTAAGGATAGGATGTAGGATCTAAGTTAACTCATCACAAAGCCAAGGCACCATACACAGTGTCCTCAGCTACCTTCTAGTTCTATGACCCTGTCAGCCTTCTTCCTAAAACAGGAATGGGGAATCTTCAGTGTAGAGGCCACCTGTGGCTTTCTAGGTCCTTGGGTGTGACTTTTGGTTGAATTCAAGTTTTACGGAACAAATCCTTTCATTAAGGGGATTTGTTCTGTGAAGTTTGGATTTAGTCAAAGAGCCATACTTGAGGACATAGGGAGATACATGTGATCTCAAGGCTCCAGATTTCTCACCCCTGCTCTAAAAGAATATGATAAAATTTCAAAACAATGAAATGTGAGTTGAAGAATGAATAACAAAACCAAACCCTACCACCTGATCCTTATGTGAAACATACACAAAGAGCAAAGAAATTCATACATTCTATTTAAATTTTAGTAATAAAAAATAATACTTAGAAAAAAAGAAATCCATACGTT
>JAQQSW010024141.1:0-10144 GCA_028646575.1 Pseudocheirus occidentalis | reverse complement strand
GTCTGGGGGAGGGATGCTGGAAGCACACACTTCAGTAAAGGGACAGGGACAGGATAGAGAATAGAACAAGGGGGGTAGGGATAGGAAGGAGGGTCATATGATCACTGTCACAATATGTCCACTATGAAGATATCCTGTATAATCACACATTCACAGCCTGTATTGAATTGATTGTCCTTTCAGTAGGGATGGGTGACAAGGGAGGAATTGAAAGAATCTAGAATTTAAAGCTCTGCAATACCTGCAACTAGGAAGTAAGATATACAGGGGCTAGGGTAGGGAGACCCTCCCTGCCCTACCATAAAGTAAGAGAGCAGATCAGAGTAGGGGCTTTGCAGTGGAATTACTGTTTTAGGGTTGGGGCAGGGGCAAGACGAGGAGAAAATTTGTAATTCAAAAATGTAATGAAAATGAATGATGTAAACAAGAAACAAATAAAATGTATTAAAAAAAATAATGAAAACCCAAAGGAGAAATTAATAAAATTGAATTTAATAAAACTATTGAACTAATAAATAAAACTAAGAGTTGGTTTTGTGAAAAACAAACCAATAAAATTGATAGGCGTTAGCCAATATGATAAAAAAGAAAGAAGAAAACCAAATTATGAGTATCAAAAATGAAAAGGATGAATGTACCTCTAATGAAGACAAAATTAAAACAATAGTTAAGAATTATTTTGCCCAATTGTATGCACATAAATTTGACAATCTTAGTGAAATGGATGAATATTTACAAAAATATAAATTGCCCAGATTAACTGAAGAGGAAGTATATTACTTAGATAACCCCATCTCAGAAAAGGAATTTGAACAAGCCTTCAATGAGCTCCCTAGGAAAAAATCTCCTGGGCCAGATGGATTTACTAGCAAATTCTACCAAATATTTAAAGAACAATTGATTCTAATACTCTACAAACTAATAGGGAAAATTGGTGAAGAAGGAGACCTACCAAATTCTTTTTATGACACAAATATGGTACTGATACCCAAATTAGCAAAAGACAAAATGGAAATAGAAAATTATAGACCAATTTCCCTCATCAATATGGATGCAAACAGTTTAAATAAAATATTAGCAAAATGACTAAAGCAAGTTATCACAAGAATAATATACTTTGATCAGGTAGGATTTATTCCAGGAATGCAAGGGTGGTTCAATATTAGGAAGACCCCATCAGTATAATTGATTATATCAACAATAAAACTAGCAGAAACATATGATTATCTCAACAGAGGCAGAAAAGGCTTTTGACAAAATTCAACAACCATTCCTATTAAAAACACTAGAAAGTGTAGGAATAAATGGAGTCTTCCTTAAAATAATAGGTAGCATGTATTTAAAGCCACCAGCAAGTATTATTTGGAATGGGGATAAGCTAGAAGCATTTCAAAGAAGATCAGGGGTGAAACAAAAATGTCCACTATCACCCCTCCTATTCAATCAAGCAGTAGCAATTAGAAAAGAAAAATTAAAGGAATCAAATTAGGCAAAGATGAGACTAAGGTATCACTCTTTGCAGAGGATATAATGATATACTTATCATCCTAGAGAATCAAGTTAAAAGCTACTTGAGACAATAAATAAATTGGACAAAGTTGCAGAAGATAATATAAACCCATATAAATCCTCCACATTCCTATATATTTCTAACAAAATCTGACAGGAAGAGATAGAAAGAGAAACCCCATTTAAAGTTACTATAGATGGTATAAAATATTTGGGTATCTATGTGCCAAAACAAACCTAGGACCAATATGAACACAACTACAAAACAGTTTTCACACAAATTGTCAGATCTAACTCTTTGGAAAAAAATCAATTACTCATTGCTTGGTCAAGCTAATATAGTAAAAATGATTATTTTATCTAAATTAAATTGCATATTTAGTGCCATTCCAATCAATCTACTAAAATTCACTTTATGCAGCTAGAAAAAGTAGTAACAAAATTCATTTGGAAGAATATATGCTCCAGA
Source organism: Pseudocheirus occidentalis (assembly GCA_028646575.1). Lineage (NCBI taxonomy): Eukaryota > Metazoa > Chordata > Mammalia > Diprotodontia > Pseudocheiridae > Pseudocheirus > Pseudocheirus occidentalis. Next base: position 8,166 of record JAQQSW010024141.1, on the reverse strand, counting down.
ATATCCAGGGAATTAATGAAAAGAAATGCTAGGGAAAATGGCCTAGCCATAGCTTATTTTCATCTGTATTTTAAAGCAGCAGTCATCAAAACTACTTCATATTGGCTAAGGAATAGAGTAGTGGATCAGTGGAATAGATTGGGTACATGAGACTCAGCAGTCAATGACTATAATAATCTATTGTTTGATAAAACAAAGACCCCAGTTTTTGGGATAAGAACTCACTATTTGACAAAAAACTCCTGGAAAAACTGGAATATAGCATGGCATTAATTGGGCATAGACCAGTATCTAACACTGTATACCAAAATCCAGTCTAAATGGGAGCATGATCTAGGTATAAAGACTGATACTGTAAACAGTCTAGGAAAGCACAGAATAGTTTACCTGTCAGATCTATGGTGAAGGGAAGTCTTTATGACCAAACAAGAGTTAGAGAGCATTATAAAATGCAAAATAGAACATTTTGATTACATCAAATTAAAAAGTTCCTGTACAAACAAAGCCAATGTAACCAAAATTAAGAGGGAAGTAGAAAATTGGGAAACAATTTTTACAACCAGTGTCTCTGATAAAGGCCTCTTTTCTAAAATATACAGGGAATTAAGTAAAATTTATAAGAATACAAGTCATTCCCCAATTGATAAATGGTCAAAGGTTATGAACAGACAGTTTTCAGAGGAATAAATTAAAGATGTCTGTAAGCATATGAAAAATACTCTAAATCACTATTGGTTAGAGAGGTACAAATCAAAACAACTCTGAGGTACCACATCTCACTGGTCAGATTGGCTAAAATGACAAAATAGGAAAAATAAAAATGCTAGAGAGAAAGTGGAAAAACTGGAACACTAATGCATTGTTGGTGGAGTTGTGAATGGATCCAACTATTCTGGAGAGTAATCTGGAACTATGGCCAAAGGCCTATAAATGATTGCATGCCCTTTGACCCAGTAATACTTAGACCCAGACCACTTTTGGGGTTGTATCCCAAAGAGATCATAGAAGTGGGAGGAAGACCCATATGTACAAAAATATTTATTGCAACTCTCTTTGTGGCACCAAAAAAACTGGAAGTTAAGGGGATACCCATCAATTGGGGAATAGCTAAATAAGTTATGGTATATGAATGCTATGGAATACTATTGTGGTATAAGAAATGGTGAGGAAATTGACTTCATATTTACCTGGAGAGGCTTATACAAACTGATGCTAAGTGAGAAGAGCCGAACCAGGAAAAATTTGTACACAATCACAGACACATCATATGTGTGACAGCCAACTTTGATAAACTGGACTTTTCTTAGCAACACAAGTCTCAGGATGGAAGGAAATATCTATATTCAGAGAAAGATCTAGAAAGAACAGAGTTTAAATGTAATCTGAAGCAATCTACATGCTATAGTTCTTTTCCATGTTTGGTTTTGTTTCTTCTTTCCCAATTTTCCCTCCATTGGTTACAGTCCTTCTATACAACCAGACTAATGTCCAATGTGAAAGTATTTGCAGATCCTATACTTGATTGCATACCCCCATGCGGGGGGGGGAGGGGAGAAGGAGGGGAGAAAATTTGAAACTCAAGGGACTGTAGAATTGAGTCTTGTAAAACAAATCAATTTAATTAAAAACAAACAAACAAACAAAAATATATACAGAGAGTTGAATCAAGTCTGTAAGAATATAAATCATTCCCCAATTGACAAATGGTCAAAGGATATGAACAGGCAGTTTTCAGAGGAAGAAATTAAAGATATCTATAAGCATATGAAAAAGTGTTCTAAATCACTATGATTTAGTCGTTTGTAATCACTATTGAAACAACTCTGAGTTACCACATCTGACCAATCAGACTGGCTAAGATGACAAAACAAGAAAATGACAAATGTTGGAGAGGATGTGGAAAACTGGAACACTAATGCATTGTTGGTGGAGCTGTGAACTGATCTAACCATTCTGGAGAGCAATCTGGAACTATGCCCAAAGGGCTATGAATAATTGCATACCCTTTGATCCAGCAATACTAATTCTAGGGTTGTATACCAATGAGATCATAGAAGTGGGGGGAATACTGGCATATACAGAAATATTTATTTCAGCTCTTTGTGTGGTGGCAAAGAATTGGAAATTAAGGGGATGCCCATCAATTGAGGAATGGATAAACAAGTTGTGGTATATGTATGTAATGGAATACTATTATGCTATAAGAAATGAGGATCAGATGGACTTCATATTTACCTGGAAAGACATATAAACTGATGCTGAGTGAGAAGAGCAGAACCAGGAGAAATCTGTACACAATGATAGACACAATGTATGTGCGACAACAAACTTTGATAGACTGGACTCTTCTTAGCAATGCAAGGTTATATAAGACAACTCCAAAAGACTCATGATGTAAATAAATATCTACATTCAGAGAAAGAACTAGAAAGAACTAAAAAGAAGAGAGTTTCAATGCAGATTGAAGCAAAGTACCTTCTCTCTTTCTTTTTCTTGTTTGGTTTTGTTTTCTCTTTCCCATTTTTCATTCCATTGGTTACAGTCCTTCTTTACAACTTGACTAATGTCTTATGGAAAAGTATTTGCAGATCCTATACTTGATTGCATGCCAGCATGGGGGGGAAAAGAGGGGGAAAGGGGGAATTGGAGGTGGGGAGAAAACTTGAAATTCAAGGGATTGTGGAACTGAATCTTGTAAACTAAAGTTAACTAAGTATTAGAGACAAAAAAGCATGTCATGTACATAGCATAATGTAAGAGAGGATTCATGATATGTACCAATAAAATTTCATTTCAAGAAAGCCTATATAATAAATAATACTCATTGTACTGAGAATTGTCCATCTTGTTTTTGCTTCCTTGTGAGCTTCCTTCTGTTCTCTGCAGTACACTTTTTAAAATGGTTCCTTTTTCCCTCCCCCCAAACCTTGCTTGCCAGAAGGCCACAATAAAGTTTATGTTTCTCTATAGCTGTAAATATATACATACCCTCCCCAACCCCTGAAGGCTACATTATATACATTTTTCCATAGCTATAGATACACTACATATATAGACATATACTTTCCCAAACCTATTCTACTCCTGATCTTTGTTTTTAAGTATATGCATATCTCTTGTTTCCTTTTCCTCCTGCCTCCTCTACTTTACTTTTACCCTCTACCTTGCCCTCCTATAACTTGGCTACCCCCCTCCAAGGATCCCTCCCCTATCCTCCCATTCCCATAAATCTAAACACTGTTCTATATCCCTGTTTACCTCTTCTCCCACTCTCCTCTTTAAAGATCCCTCCCTTGTCCTCTCTGTGCTCCCTGTGCCCCTACCATTTTATTTATTCTGAATTTAGAAGACTTCTATACTCTTTTAAATATATATGTATTATTTCCTCTTCCATCCATTCCGAATGAAAGTCATTTACCAGAACTACCAGCCCTCCTCCACCATCTAATTTTTGCGTATCATTTCTTCCTCTTTCATCTCATTTGTATAAAAAAAATCGCTATTTTTAGTTCTTAAATGGTTTCAGTCTCTCAATTCATATCATACTCAGATTTTCCTAAATGTTTCTTATGAACTACCCAAGTATTAGTAAGAATCTCAGGCACATGTATAAAAAGTAAACAGTCTGTCCTTATGGATCTCTTTTAATCAGCGTTTGTTATGTACCTTATATTTTATTGGTTCTTGTATGTCAAATCCTCTATTAAGTTCAGGATTTTTTACAACAAAGTCTTGAAAGTCTGAGAGTTTGTCAAATGTCCATTTTTTTTTATTCGTTCAAGATAATAGTTAACTTTATGGGGTATGGTATTTTTGGCCAGAGCCACAGTTCCTTTTCTCTTCCATATGTTGTGTTTGGAGACCTACAGTCCTTTAATGTCTCTGCTGCTAGGTCTTGTGTAATTCTAATTGTGGCACCATCATATTTAAATTATTTTAATCTTGATGCTTTTAATATTTTTTCCTTGAGCTGGGGGTTTTGGAGTTTGCCTATGACATTCCTATGAGTTTTCCTCATAGGATCTCTTTTAAGTGGTGATCAATGGATTTTTTTTTCTATTTCTACTTTCCCCCTTGTGCTAATGCTTCAGGACATTTTTCTTTAATTTTTCTTGTATCAAGATTCTTTTTTTTATTATAGCTTTCAGTTAGTCAGATTATTTTTAAATTTTCTCTTCTTGATCTGTTCTCCAAATCTATTGTTTTTTTCTTATAAGATGTTCCACTTTCTCTTCTGTTTTTTCATTATTCATATTTTGTTTAATCATTTCTTTATCTCTTATAATTTCTCTGGCTTCATGTAGCCCAATTCTGATTTTCAAGGTGTCATTTTCTTCCTTAAGATTCTGGATCCCCTTCTCTAGTTGCTTGATTTTCCTTTCATACTCTTTTTGTTTCTCTTGGATTATTCTTATTTTCTTTTTTAGTTTTTCCTTCATTGCTGACATTTGGTTTTTAAAGTCTTTCTTAAGATCTTCTATAAATTCTTCTTGGATGGTTGACCATATGACATTAGTCTTTGAGGGTTTCTTTACTTCGATATCTTTCTCTGAAGATGAAAATCAGTCATCTCTATTCCCACAATAGTTTTCTGTGGTTGGATTCTTTTTCCTTTGCCTGTGCATTTTTTTTTGCGTCATGATACCTTAATTATTTGTAGTCACCTCTAGCCCTGGGATATAGGAAATGGTGCCTCTTGCCCTAGATCTTCACTTCTCCCCTCTAGCCTGAAAACAGATCCAAACCTCCAGTTCCTGTAAGTCTCTACAGCCAGGGGCTTTCTGCCCCAGTTTTTCTGCACTCACTGGCCATGTGTTGGTTTCTTCTTGCCCCTGCTGCTCTTCACAGCACAGCTGGGTCTGGGTCTTTGTCAGCAGAGGTTCTGTTGATCTTCTGGGGCTCAAACACCAGAGTCCCCTCACTATTCTGGGTGTAGAAGTTCTGGTGACTGGGGTCAATATAGCCTTTCTGTTAAAATGGAACCTAACCTGGAGGTGTTTACTCTTCAGAGGGACCAAACTTTGGTCCGGGATTTTCTTCTGTTCTTCTCAAATTGTCCCAGGAGAACCCTGGTGATGCCTACCCGCACTTTGTTCTCCCTAAGGTGCTATTTTAACACTTTTGTTGGGGAAAACCTTGAGAGTATGGAATTTTTTTAACCTACTCTGCCATCTTCTGAGAATCCTCTTTCTATACAATGTTTTTAATTATTAAATCTCTTGCTCTCTTTATAAACACCAACTCTGGATTGCCTCCTCCACTTGCCCTCTCCATATCTTGCTGGAATGCTACTAGTGTAAACACCACTGAAGCAAGTCACACAACTGTGATAACTGGGGTCACTACAAATGTGTCATCCATTTTAAGTGGGACCCCAATATTAGATTGCTACACATAAATCATTTTACTGTCTTTCATTGACTTTTTTTTTGCCTTTTTTTTTTTTGGAGGGCAGTTGGGGTTAAGTGACTTGCCCAAGGTCACACGGCTAGTTTTTTGTGTTAAGTGTCTGAGGCCGGATTTGAACTCAGGTACTCCTGACTCCAGGGCTGGTGCTCTATTCACTGCGCCACCTAGCTGCCCCTTTCATTGACTTTTGATCAAACTCCCTACAATAGCTGTTCTGAATATTCTGTGCTCTTTTCAAGCCATTGAAATCATCCCCTACCTGCTGTCTTTCTCAACACAGAGCCTTGTCTCATACTTCACTGAAAAAAATGAGACCAATGGTCTGGGGGTCCATAACTTGACTAATTTCCTACTTTGTATCACCTTAGCATCACCCTTTATTCATCAGAAGACAGGTGGCTCAATGGATATAGTGTCTGGCCTGGAATCAGGAAGATCTGAATTCAAATTTGACTTCAGACATTTAATAGCTAAGGCTGTTTGCCTCAGTTGCCTCAGCTGTAAAATGAGCTGGAGAAGGAAATGGCAAATCACTCATGAAAAACAAAAACAGCAAGAACAACAAACAAGCCCAAATGAGGTTGCAGAGAATTGGACCACAACTGAAGAACAACCACAGCAAAAACCTGGGGAAATAAATTAACCTCTGTTTGCCTCATTTTCTTTAGTGAGATACCTCTTTCCCCAAATCCTACCTCTTTGATTATTAAAAAAAAATATTCTTCTCTTGAAGTGTCCCAATTAGGAAGAGTGGTAAATTCCTCCTTTTAAAATCCACATCATCCCTAATATATACTTTAAAAAATTTTCCTTTTAAATAGCCCAGTCTTGAGTATTTATGTCTTCCTTGGTTATTAGAACTGGTGCACTTCGGAAGAGGTGATAGTGACATTTCCCCCTTTCAGGGTAAAATTATTTTATCATCATTCAAATCCATTCAAGTTCAAGTTTCTTTAACTTGTCTTTTTATTGTTCAGGTTTCTCTTGTATCTTGTGCTTGAATTCAAAGATTTTACTCAGCTCTGGTTCTCCAAACAGAAAAGTTTGGAGGTCATTAAGTTTATTTAAACAACTATTCACCGCCAACCACCCCCCTCCAAGCATCCCCTCCACCCCCGACCCCTAGACTCTGCCAGATCACGATCTCAGAGCCTTTTCCCCTCCTAGTGCAATGGATGGACTTACCAAGTAGAATCAAGGGGTCAGGAGCCCTTTGACACTAGTCTAAAGTAGTTTGTCTGTGCTGGAGAGCAGGTAGTTCAGTCCTTTATTGTTCCGTTTTTTTGTGAGTGAATAGCAATGTGGGTGGATTTGGGGGTTTTTCTTTATTTAGATATTTTGTTTGTTGGTCTTTGTCTTATTTAGTAAAATTTCACATTGTCCTTGAGAAAGTTTTAGAAAGAGCTAGGTTTGGTTGGAACTTTTGTTTCCTGTCTTTGCCAGAAGTCTAAAAAGAGTACTGAGTCAGGTGCCTATCATGAATTAGATTGCCTTCAAAATTTGGCAGTTTTTATGAATAAGCTTTTTGCTTGGAATCCTTTTATAGCTAGAAATGCTGTAACCATAGTTCAAATCAAGCTTGGTCTTGTCATTAGTACTGTATATGGAGAGCTACTTAACTGTAGGAATTTAAACAAGGCTTTTAGAGTAATCCTTATGTATATATTCCAGCCTCTTTTCAAACATTTAGTATAATTAAATGCATTATATTTTACATAAAAAAGGAAAAAAGCAAAGGAAAGAAGGAAGAATAGGATAGGGGAAGGGAGGGAGAAAAGAAGGAAGCAAGGGAAGAAGGGAGGAAAGGAAAAAAGTGGAAGAAGAGGAGAAAGAAAATAGTATTGGAAATGAATGTAATATAAATTGAAAACTGGAAAATTTTTTTAAATCATGACAAATAAAACAAAGGAATTTCAAACAGGAATTCTGCACAAGAAAGCATCTCTTTAGAAATGTTTATACCCTTCAGGGTTTCACATCTTGTTATTAAGTTTAGCATGAACACCTTTTGAATGCAGGAGAAAAAGTAAACACGCTAAAAGAAACGTTTGATTAACATTCAGATGAAGGATGAAGGAAACGTGGTGAGCTTGGACAAATAGTACAAAAGCAGTTTAAAATATTGGCATAAAAAAGAGGAAGAAATTCAGCATACACAGACAGATTGGTACATTAGAGAAGATAAGGTTAAATTGTATACAAAATCTGGAAAACAACAGTGCCGAAGACCCAGAGGAGAAACGATTAGAGACACATTTGCAATTTAGGCTTAAATAACTCATGCCAGAGAAACTTGGAAATTAAGTGTTTGGAGATGTGTGATTTTGTTTTTTTAACAAGAGAGATGAAATTGGTTCTCAAGTATCTTTGTCCGGTAATACCTAGTTCAGTGTTCAGTTCAATTCAGTAACTGCTTAGCAGCAAACACCAGATTGTCTGCATGTGACAGCATATATAGCATTCCACGCCCATAGTCACTCTCTTCTCAAACTAAGGGAGGGAACTATATTTCCTCATTTCTTCTTCTGGAACAGGATTGGTCATTATAATTACACGGTATTTAGCTTTGTTTTATTGTTCTTTTCATTTACATTGCTGCATTCAATTTGTATTACTCTGCACAGGCACAAACACACATACATGTATGTATATCTACATACATGTGTATATGTATATATACATATATGTGTATGTATATGCACATATACATACATACACACTTACACACATATATAGGAAATAAATAAATATATAAAT
>JAQQSW010024140.1:0-10144 GCA_028646575.1 Pseudocheirus occidentalis | reverse complement strand
GCCTGGTCCTTGGAAGTTCTCAGTAGAAGCTGTAGAAGCAGGATCTCAGGAAAAGGTGCAAGCTCCTGGTGGTGTCTGTCTTTTAGCTTCATTTCTTCTGGCTTGATAAATGAGGAGATTGCCCTAGGTGCTTCCAATCCACTCTCCTCTCAACTCCGGCTGTGGCTTCTCCTAACCACCCTGGGGCCAGGCCTCAGTTTTGGGCTGGGCTGGCTTCGGCTCCCAGCCTGCTGTGACGAGCCCCTCCCTGTTCAGCCCCTTCCTGTTAAGGTGTGAATTACTCCCAAGGAGTTAACTGGAAGTAAGGAGCTAAGCCTTTGAGGTGCTAAGTGCCTTTAGTAGGTGCCAATAGAAAGGGGCATGGAAGATCTTCTGATTTCATTAACATTACAAGGGGCTATGTGCATGATCCCCTTCATTTTCAAAGCAAAGTTCAGGAAATCCGTTTCTTTTGCTTAAAGGTTCTATTCTGAACTCTTGAATTCAGCTTACCCATAAGGCAATCCCCACAGGGTTGAGGCTGTCCAGAAAGTCCAAGAGACTAGATTCTGGGATCACGTTGTCTGAGATGGGGGGTTACGAATATCATCTATGAATTCCCTCTCTCAGGCCAAATGTGTAAATACATATCCACTCTGTGCTTTTGTATGAACTCCATTATTCCCTAGCTTCTGCCATCTCCTGAGCTGAGGAAGTCCATTCTTAGAAACTCTCCTCTTAAGCCAAGTGGTCAAGAAGCTATGGGCCAGCATATATAATTCCAATGAGCTTCTGCCCCAATATAATGGCACCATTATCTTTTCTTGGTAGGAGGAGACGGTGTATCTTTCACCTATCCTACCAAGAACACAGGAAAAAAAGAAAAGGGTAAAGTGGATGTTAGCTAACTTTTATAGGCCTTTACAATGAAGTAGACCTCCATTAAGTCCATCCTCCTGAAGAAATCAAGCTATCAATAGCTCTAAATCACTAATAACGAGAGAAATGAACATTTCAAAAAACTCTGAGGCACCACATCACACCCAAGTTGACAAAGAAGAATGACAAACGTTGGACAGGCTGTCAGAAGCCATTTAGGTGTTGGCCTTCATTTTACAGATGAAGAAACTGAGCCCCAGAGAGCTTAAATGAGGTACCAGGTAGTAAGCAGAAGAGCTGGGGCTGGGGTTTGAACATTGGTCCATTGACTACAAATTCTTTTTTCTTTCTTACAGGGCCATATACTTATAACTACATGTTTATGTATGAGTTTATAAACGTATTTGTTTGAGAGTGCAGGTGTATCTCCAAATATGTGTGCCTTTTTATGTGTGTTTAAGATTCTTGAGGGTGAGGGTGATGTCAGACATGTTTGCATTTCCCCGTCTGCTTGCTCACATACACACTCTCCTGTAAACACTTTAATGTTTTAGTGAAGGCATTAGTAGACTACATCCAGAGGGCCAGTCTGTCTGCTGCCAATTTGTGTTTGATCCTGAGCCAAGAATTGTTACTGTGCAGTCACATCTGACTCTTTGTGACCCCATTTGGGGTTTTCTTTGCAAAGGCATTGGAGGGTTTGCCATTTCCTTCTCCAGCTCATTTGACAGATAAGGAAAGTGAGGCAAACAGGGTTAAGTGACTTGCCCAGGATCTCATAGCTAGTAAGTGTCTGGGACTGGATTTGAACTTATTAAGAAGAATCTTCCTGGTTCCAAAACCAGTGCTCAATCCAGTTCTCCACCTAGTTGCTCTGCTTTGAAACCAGATGAGGTATATATAATCTATATCAAATTGCTTACTTACTGTCTGAGGGAAGGAAGAAAGGGAGGAAATGTTCAATTTAAAATTTTATAAAAAATGAATGTTAAAAATTGTCTTTATGTATAATTAGAAAAAATAAAATGCTATAAAAAAAAACTAGATGAGGCAAATTGCTTACCATCTCAGGGAGGGAGGGGAAAGAGGGAGGGAGAAAATGTGAAACTCAGAATTTTTAAAAAAAGTTTAAAAATTGTTTTTACATATAATTGGAAACAAATACAATACTATTCCAAAAGAAAACTAGATGAAGCAAATCAATCAACACAGTTCTGAAGAGCTTACTGTGTACCAGGCACACAAAGAAACTAAGCAGGTTGTTAACAAGTTGATTTAACATTCACAAATGAGCCAGAGAAAGATTTTTAAGCAGATAAGAGGAAAGAGACTGGCAGGCTGAAATTAATCTAATGTTAAGCTGTTTGATGAGGACTCATCCCTGCAGAGCAGGAGATAAGGAAGCAGATTAAGTGAGCTCAGATGCAGAGGTCCTCGGGAAGGGCTACGTTCCTGGGTCTGGGCCATGGCACACACAGGCGGAGCTCTCCGTTGGCCAGCCCTGGCACGGCTGAGGGCATCAGTGGCCCAGGTACATGTCTTGTCATAGCAGGGAATCGTTTACAAGGTTTCAGGAAACTGTCTCTCCCTCCTGGGAATATACAAAAATGTGTTTAGCATCTGGGAAGTCCTTCTTGCTCTTTAGGATTACAGATTATGAGCTGGAAGGCAACTTGAGTATTGAACCCAATTCTGTTATTTTTCAAATGAGGAAACTGAGACCTAGAGAAGTCAATCAGGCAGTCGGTCGATGAGTATTTATCACATGCCTACTCTGTGCCAGATTGTGCTAAGTTCTGGGGACACAAAAATAGGTGGAAGACAGTCTCTGCCCTTAAGGAGCTCACAATTTAAGCAAGCGCATATGCTTATGCAAGCTGTATATAGGACAAATGGAAGAGAATTAACAGAGGGGAGGCACTAGAATGAAGAGGACTTGGGAAAGGCTTCCTGTAGAAAATGGGATTTTAGGGGCAGCCAGTGAATAGAGCACCATCTCTGGAGTCAGGAGGACCTGAGTTCAAATGTGAGCTCAGACACTTAACGCTTACTAGCCGTGCAACCTTGGGCAATTCACTTAACCCCAATTCCCCACCTCCAGAAAGAAAGAAAAAAGAAAATGGGTTTTAGTTGGGACTTGAAGGAATCCAGAGAAGTCAAGAGATGGAGATGGGAAAGGAGAAAGCCTTCTGGGCATGGAGGACAGCCACCACACTCCCTCCACTAAAGTCAAGCTTTTATTCTCCCTCTCCCACCAGCACATCTAACTTGTCAGGGAAGGAGTCCTGGTCTGGTGTGGGAGTCCCAGCTCTGACATTTACTAGCCGCATGGCCCTGGACAAGTCATGGGCCTGAGAAATGGAAAAGTCTTTAGAGTTTAGCTCCTTATTCTCCATTTGAGGAAACTGAGGCTGGGAGAGGTTAATTGACTTATCAAAGGTCACACAAGTAATAAGTAGCAGAGGATAATAGGTCTAGAACAGGAAGGAACTTCAGGAGCCATTTTACAGATGAGAAGACTGAGCAGAGAGGTGAAGTGAATTGTTGACTGTCACATATGATCAAGGCGTCAGAGGTGAGATCTGAACCAAGGGTTCAACAGTGACTTATTCCACACCCACTGCTCTTCCCACTGAACCACACTGCCTAGAATCAAAATTTTAATTATCTGTGCTTTCTGAACCATAAGTTCTACATCTGTAAAATGGGAATGCTGCTTTACAGCAATAATGGTACCAGTTACTTCACAAGGAATGCACCTGGTCGGCCTCAAAGAGCCGTTGTTACTTGTCCTTCATTTTCGGAGAGGATCAGTGACATCCCAGGTGATCTTGACTCCTGTGTGAATTGGATTAGAGTGAGTCAGAGTTGCATGAAATTATCTGCCTCTCTCTCTTCCAGTCATCAAATTCCAGGGGCAGGATAAAGTTGGGACAACTGACAATGGCCAGGATGCAGCAGATGGTGTTGGGGTCTTTGATGTCTGACCAAACTCTAAGGGATCCACAGGGCCTTGCTTCATGGTGGTTGAACCAAATTATTCTCATCTGCCTACTCCACTGAGACCCTGGGGTGTGGCCACTTCTCCAATTTCTTGGAGGCTCAGCTGAGAGTTAAGTGACTGCTAGATACGAAAGGTGAATGAACAGCCCTGAAAAGCCCTCGAGAACAAGCCTTCACACCAGAGGTACTCTCTGAGCACCCCGTGTACCCCAAAAGAGCTGTACAAATATAAGCTTGTCAAACCTCTGACCTTCAATCTCATTGTTCTCTTCACCTAGGTGACTTAAATTTCTGTATTCCCCATAGCACCTAGCCCATAGTAGGTACTCGAGGAATATTTCTGAATTGCCCGCTCTCCTAGGTGTTCACAAAATGTGGGAGGAGATTTTGGGAAAACTTATAATGTAATTCCATCTTGAGTCTTGAGATTCAGCAAGCCCAATCTAGCAAAAAGATAACAAAGTTAGCAGAAAAAAAACTTATGTAAATTAATTCAATTATCACCTTTGGGTGACCCAGTTAACAGAGTCAGAGCTCAAGTGACTCTAGCTATAGGTAGAAGCTATGCCTCTGCATTCACCAGTGAGGGAGGAATAATGGTAGGTGATATTCATATAAGCTCATTCTCTAGGCCTATTTTTTCTCTACTCCCTCCCCCCATCCCCCCCCCCACATTGGCAAACCAAGTATTTAGGGTCAGGCTGCTATACCTCTCTCAGGTCTAGTGGTAGCCTGGAGGATTTGGGGGTAATTTTCTATATACCATATAGCCATGATGTGGCTCATGAATCTCCACTTATCTACTTCCCCTTATTTATTATCTTTTTTTGTTGTTGTTGTTGTTGTTTTTTGTTTTTTGCTTTTTGGAGGGCAATTGGGGTTAAGTGACTTGCCCAAAGTCACACAGCTAGTTTTTGTGTCAAGTGTCTGAGGCCGGATTTGAACTCACGTCCTCCTGACTCCAGGGCCAGATTTAATTGGCTTTTAGAAATGGTTATTTACTATGGTGGTATAGTTCATACTGTTCATCTTCCCCAAAGGCTGTCATGCATTCCCTGCTTTATCTGACTTCATGGCTTAGGTTAAAGCAAAGACATGGGTTCTGTAATTTATAAGAAACTGACACTCAGAAAGCTGGTACAAACAAAAGCCTCATTATTGTGGGGTTCAACAAGCAAGGTAAAAAAGCATAAATAGATATAGATATGAATGGATATATCTATATATGCTTTTTTCCCTTGCTTGTTGAACCCCACAATAATGAGGCTTTTGTTTATACCATCTATGTCTATCTATCTATCTCTATATATATGCTTCTTAAAGCCTCATTATTGTGGGGTTCAACAAGCAAGCAAAAAAAATTCATACACACAAACACTATATGGCAATATAGACAGACAGAAGTTCATCCCCATGGATGCAAGGACTTACCCAACATGAAGGGGAGGGGAACATCAGAGAAAGAACATGCTTAAAGTTGATGTTCAGTTGATGTTATATATCCTAAAAAATAGGACTGATAACCAGAATAGATATTCAGTGCCAGATGTGGGAAGGGGCATTTCTAATCAGACTCAGATACAATGGAAAAGTTGAGTGGGAGACGTTCACTTATTGATAACAGGCTTGGGTAGAAGAATTTTCTTTACTGAAACCAGAAACTGGGAAAGGGTTCAGTTGAGTATCTGAAGCAGAAGAAGGGGAATGACTCCGAAGTTTTATTCAAATAGAAGCTGTGAGCATTAACTACTTGAAACAGGGTTAATATAGTATGGAAAAGTACAAACCTGTCTGTCTTTGCCTATATGCTATATGGGTATTAGTGCTAGAAATAATCGTCTTACCAAGAATTCTACCTGGCCATGAGTGAATTTAGAAAAAAAGACTTTTATTTCACATCATTTCTGATGAGTGACTTGGCCTTTAACCCCTTGTGGAAAAGAGTCACTTAGTAGGCACAAGCCCCTCTCAAGACAATTACAAACTCTTTTATAACCATCCAGATTCGAATTCCCCCACCTTGCTCTCCATTGGCTAGATGCAACCTTCTGAACTGCCGTTTTCACGTTCTCTTCCTTGATTCTGTTCCCCCTAAAACAGCTCGGTAAGCATGGGTACAAGTCTCTAACACCAAACCTGATCAGAAGCCTGGTTCTGCTGCGTCACAGCTCAGATTAAATCCAGTCACCTCTGACTTACATTCTGTTATCACTCAAAACTGGGAGCAGTTTAATTTTCTGGAACCAGAGTTTCTTCTTTTGCTTCTCACATTAGGATGACTTAACTGATTCCATAATGGAGTCTATTGTTATAATTATAATATCAAAATATAAAAATTACAATGACTGCACTCTCCCACCAGTCCATACAGAATCCCGGGGAGAGTGGGATCAAGATTAGAGAGCACACATGTGGCAAAGGGATATTCATAGGTCCTGGTTGCTGGAAGTCCAGCCCTTTGTGGGGACACCATGAAATTCCCTTTAGGCATGGGATACATTTTCTCCTGCATTGTGTATAGAACCATAAACCTCCCTTTTCTAAGTGGTTTTAGCCTGTCCTTAGCTCCCTGAAATAGATACAGCTACCAGGGCTGCTGATGGTCCAAATCCTCCTGGACCTTTCAAAGATTACAATAGTCCAAGGGGGAGGGGTGGGGAGAGACCAAGACTAAGGTTCTTCTCCTTCCATAACCCTAAGTGGTTCTTTCTCGGGGCTTCCCTGGAGCATCTCTCTCTGCTGCCAGATGCTCAAATGCTTGGGTTCCAAACTAGCTTTCCCTTCTACACAAAAGACACTGGGCATAACCAAGCCAACTGTCTCATTTGTTTCCAATCTCTAACTAAGGCAACTTTCAATAGCTGGTACCTCCCACTGAGGAAACTCCTTGTGCTAATGCAGAAGACCACTTGTTCTGTTCTCCTATAGTCTTGGGGAGTTGTCTGAGGCAGCTTAAACCCCAGCTAAAACCCCACCTTCTCTAGGAATCCTTTCTTGACCCCTCCTCAATGCTGGTGCCTTCTCACTGTTAATTATGTCCTATTTATCCTTTGCATATATTTTCTCATGGCCTCCCCCATTAGACTGTAAGCTCCTTGAGGGCAGGGACTGTCTCAGGCTTTTCTTTGTATTCCCAGTACTTAGTGCAGTGTGGGACACATAGCAGGAGCTTAACAAGTGTTTATTCACTGACTGACTAAAAGGCTTTGACTTGCTTAAAGACAAAGTGTCAGCATGTGTCTTGAGTAGGACTTGAACCCAGGTCATCCTGACTCTGAGGACAACTTTCACATACAATTCCCACCAACAGTAAGGAAAATGTCATTTCTTCAAGGGGTTTGCCCAGCATTGGGGTTTTTTGTTTTGTTTTATTTTTTTTATTTTTGGAGGGGCAGGGTAAGGCAATTGGGGTTAAGTGACTTGCCCAGGGTCACGCAGCTACCGGCATTGTTTTGGGGAGATTGCTCCATCCTAGAGAAGTAAGCAGGGTATGAGGAGTTGGAGGAAGAAGGAGAACAATCAGGAGGTAGAGAAATAGAAGAAGGGGAAAAAAAACCCAGAGAAAAACACTGTTATAAAAACATTCCAGGCCATGAACCATGTTAAATATTGATGGCTATTTTTATCAGCTGCTAAATAATGGAATAGCAGGCCTAGAAAGGCTGGAGGGGATTCAATAACAGAGATTAGGAGGATTCTGTATCAATAGGCAGAGCAAGAAGCTGGGAAGAGGGTGTCTGAAGTTCTTTAGGGGGAACCTAGCCAGAATTCCAGAATTCTAGAACCTAACTAGTAATTCTAGAAGCCCAGACAAGCACCTCAGAATGTTCCCGGGGCATGCAATGAAATGCACCTTCAAATCAACTTAAGACAAATCCACTGGGGGTGTGCAGGGAGACCTGGGGTAGAGATACTAATGACAGCTAATACTTATGTAGCACCTACTTTGTGCTAAGCACATCACAATTATGATGTCATTTGAGCCTCACAACAACTCTGGGAAGAAGATGCTATTTATTGTTCTCACTGGTAACACCTTTTCTTCTGTGCTCCTCTTCTGTTGATTTCGCTGTATTTCAGGCTGGTCCCAATGCTGTTAGAGCATATAAAAGACCATCATTGGGAAAGTTTTGGTGTGGCAGCCAATGAAAGCCAAGAATAGCATGGAAAAGGAAGAAAACCATATCACCCCTAAATCAGCATCCAAAGATCACTTCTGCCCCTGGATTCCTAAGACAGTTTTGTGGTCATCAAGCTCATTAACAGAAATTACCCTTGGGCTTCTTCCTCTGCCTTTCTAGCTCTTTCTGATCAGGTGTAGGCTCTGGGCCCCCCTCCTCCCCCTTGAGCTCTCCTTGAATCTTTGAGGTTCATGCTCTGGGAAACCCCTTGCTTATCAAAATATCAAATCATTCTTGCATTGACCTCATTAACTCCACCTGAAGTCCCTCCCCAAACTCATTACTGAAGTCAGACCTCATTGGCTCATCCTGAAGACCCTCCCCAGGCTCCTCCTCTGAACCACCCCTAGATTCCTCTGTATATAAGACCCCATCTTTTCTTCTCCAGAATAGAGAAGGGAGATAAAATAAATTCAGGAAACTAAGATCTGGAGTGGACCTTGGACATCATACAGTCTGATCCCCTCATTTCATAGATAAGGTAAATGACTAGCACAAAATTATGTAAGTGGGATGTCACAGAATCCATGCTCAAATCTTTTGATTTCACATTAAGTTCTCCACAGCCCTCCATCTCCAAAAGAGACTCTCTTGTAGAAAACAAACAAAAAAAAGTCCTTCAATATCCCACCCAGAGCTTTAAATTTCCCTCTGTGAGGAAAAGCCAAGGTGGTAGTGCAGTAAGAAGTAGCAATATGGCAAACTTCCTTTCACAAAACTCTCTAAACATCTAGAAAATCAACCAGACCAAATCCTGATGGGAAAATCCAGAAAAACTCATAGTAAGTCACTTGTTATTGGGAGTCAGACAGAGAGGTCTGCACACAGTGGGGGTAGGATTGGGATGGGAGCACACCAGACATGGAGCCCTCCAGTGCCTGGGGAGAGGTTGTGCTCCATCCAGGCAAAAAGAAGTTCCAGACTCTGTTGAGGGCCAAATCCATTTAGGCAGGTGGAAGCAGCCAGCTTCTTGCAGCTGCTCACCACTCTCTGTGACGTGCAAGGAACAGAGCACCCTGAATTCTTACCCTGATAGTAGTGACACAAAGGGAACCAGGTACAAGGGAATGTTCAGCCTGTCCAGTGAGAAACAGGAATGCTAGATAAAGCATGAACACGATCGCCTTCAAGATTTGCCTGGCATCATCTGCTTGACCTCACAGAACTAAACAAAACAGCGATGTAAAACATAGTGACCATTAGTTACCTTCTTTGCCTCATTGCTCTATAAAAACCTTGCTCATTGTTTCAATAAATGGAGTTCAGAGTGCTATCCTGAACTGCCCCCTGGCTCCAGTTAATCTCACGTCTCTGCTCACATCTGATGCTGGCCATCAGATGGCCCATGACAAGACTCATAGTGGGGCAGCATTATTCCCTTACTGAGGCTCTTCAAGAAGGAAAGGTCCAAACTGGAAGCTTTATTCACCCACCGCCCAGTTCTGGGTCACGGATCCAAGGCAGAATCAGAAGGGGACCTGCACATGGGGATGCTGTTCCCCAGCAGAGAAGCCCTAGGAGATGTATGGAGAAAGGAGAAAGTTCAGAAGTTAGAAGTAGCAATGTGACTCAGCCCCAGTCCCAGGTGCAGAGCAGGGCATCATTTCCAGTATCTAGCCCAGCCTGCAGAAAAATAACCAAGGCAGGAATCCCAGAACAAATGAAGCCTACAGTTCTGCCATTCTGAACCAACAAACCTTTCTAGGTGGCAGATAAGGGCTGAGCCCAGTAGCAATCTACACCTGTTCAGATTCAAACCTAGGTCAGGAACTTGCAGAGGTCAGACCTGCAGGGCAGCAATCATATTTTGCCCTGGATTAGAGTACTTGGGGAGCATTGAAAATCTATAGGTCCCCAACCTGTTCCTGAAGCAGGGACACTCAATAGCCCAAGAAAGCAGCAACAGGACCAATCCAGATCTTCCCTTCAGAAGTGTCACAGAACACTCCATTGGCTATAACACCTATTCAACCAGACTATTATACAATGTGATAGAGTTTGCAGATCCTATACATGATTGCATGCCACCATGGCAGGGGTGAGGGGTGGGGAGGAAGGGGAGAAAAATCTGAAACTCTAGTGATTTTGGAACTGAATATTGT